>JAQQAC010006923.1:36726249-36737325 GCA_029783875.1 Phataginus tricuspis | reverse complement strand
CAAGGACAGAGAAGCCCTCAGTGCCTTGAAGAGAACCCCACTCCGGGAAGCCCACCCTAGATGGTGTCCTGCTGCAGCCCCTCACCTTCCAGCTCAGCCACAGTGGGCCCCAGGTGCTCCTCCTGGACCAAGTGGTGGACGACTTGGCCATCCAGGTTAGATGAAGCCTGGCTGTCGTGGAGGATGCTGGGCGCATGCTCGGACTCCCAGGCATGGCGCCTAGCCTGTCCCATCCTGGGGCTGGGAGAAGGCCTGGGGGTGGCAGAGTGAGAAGCCTGGTCTCTCCAGCCACACTGCCCTCCCAGCCCTCCCTTGTGTGGCCCTGGCCGCTCTGCATTCCCCAGCCTGTCCAGGCAACTGCCCCTCCCCATTCCTGACCCTGGGCGTCTGTCCTGGGACCCCATCCTTTCCCATCCTCCCGAATAGGAAGTCCCTCATCATCAGCCCACCCATGGGAATCCAAAGACGAGTGACCTGGTGGGTTCTGCTGTGCTCGCCCTGCCCCAAGCCCCCAACTCCGCCTCCCCCTGTTCTGTGAGACCCTGGGCAGTGCCCCTCTGGGCCCAGTGAGCGCTCATATTGTCAGCTCCTCCTCTGGCCCGTCGTCATGCCCCCCAGTACATGAGGAGGCTGGGAGGGCACCGCCCATGATACTCCCGGGCCGTGACCTGGGAATGATGCCTAGATTGACTGCACGACATCCGGGACGGGGTCCCAGTATTGTGTCTCCTTCCTTCACTCAGTTATGCTAAGGGTCCCCAGAGGGTCTGCACACAGCGGGTGCTGCATCCTATTGTGCTGAAGGAATTCCTACCAGAACCTGACAGGTACCCCTCTGCGGCCCCCAGAGGTCCCTCACGTGGCGACAGTGAGGACAAGGACAGGGCCCAGCCACAGGGAATCGCGAGCCTCCGTTCCAAAGGCTGCTTTCCATGTGCTTTTCCAAATTGAGCCAGGCTTCAGGCCACTGACGGGGGAGGCCAGAGGCTTTTCATCGGGTGCAGAGAAGTAAGCTCCAAAGTTGCACAGCTTGGCTGGCTGGCCTTTCTGCAGTGCCCGGTCCCAGGGAGCCCCTCTAAGGCTCCTCCCGTGTTCCCCGTGGGCACCCTAACAGGCTGGTCACCAGCCACCCTGCCAGTCAGAGGAGCACACTGCGGCTCAGACACATGGGGACACTCAAGACACACAGCGGGCAGTGGGCAGAGGCCCGAGGCGCCGAGTACGGGGTGTGGGTGCTCACCGGGGGCGCCGCTGGGCCTTGGCCGGCTGGTCAGCATCCTCGGGAGGGAGTGGGGACGCAGGAGGGCTCCAGCTGATGTTTGTAGCTGGATCCACCTGTGCCGTGCGGTGTCTCCACTTCCTCCTCACGCCTGTCCAGAGAGCCCTGAGCTTGGGGACCTCAGTCCCACGGAGAGGTGTCTCATCTTCATGCTGAGGGGGGCAGCAGGGATATAGTCGGTGGGAACCCCAGGAACCACCAGGATGAGGGAGGTTTGCACCTCACCCAAGAGCCCCCAGTCCCCTGGAATGGGAGCAAGGAGAGGGGTGGGGTGCCCCCAGGGAACGAGGTTCCAGGCCCTCTGGAGTGGGACTGTCGGCCCCTGTCCTGGGGAAGCCTTGGGAGGGCCGTGGCAGGTGGTCAGGTTTGGAAGGGGGTCCTGGGTGTGGACAGCCTGCCCCAGGTGCAGGGAGATGGAGTAGGTGAATCCTTCCACCAGCTCCTCGATGCTCCCCAGGTGGAGCTCTGCAAAGCCGGGGCCTAGGAGCTGGGGAGGTGGCACACAGGAGTGCCTGGACCTCCCCGCAGGGGGCAATGTGGGCCCCAAATCCTGCCCCCAAGATCAGGCACACAGGGCCATCTGCGTAGACATCCAGTCCCTGAGGGAAGGAGAGGATACCTCCCAGGGCTCAGTATTAAATGTGGGTGGAAGTAGCTGGTCCCAGCACTCACCTCCACATCCTGAATGATGAGAGCAGAGCTGGGACACTGACTGCCCCCCTCCTCCCCAGCCTTCCGTCCCACCCATGCCCCACGCCCACCGCACACACACAGAAAGGGCTGGGTGTGGGGGGAAGGTCAGCCCGGGAAGGGTCACACTTGTGGCCTGGCCCTGGAGTGGCCCGCTTCTGGCTGCCCTGTGTTACCTCGGGGCTCCTTGGACAACAGGGACAGAGGCGTTGGAGGTGGTCCCGGAGCCAACGCCCACAGCGAGCAGGGAGGCCGTCCCTCTTGGCATCTCTGACTCCCCCGCCTTCAGAAGGCTCCACACAGCAAGACCGCATGTTGCTCTGTCGAGCGTCGCTGGTCAAGTGAGCAGGACTGGGGTCTGCCACCATTAACTGGGCACCGTGTCACAATCCAGGTTCTACTGGGCGTGTCACCAGTGACATCACTTCTTGAAGGTTCCATGTCCTGGGCCCCTCCCTGCATTCAGACACGCCCACATGCCCCTCTGGGCTGCTGACCGCCCACCCTCCTGGCCCTTGCCGTGCATGAGTCCCTACCAGAGCCCTCCCCTCGCTCTTTGGCCATGTCACCAGGGTCCCAGCTCTGAGGAGACAAGAGCTGAGCTCAGGTCTCTTTTTCTCACCAGTTCCCTGTCCTGCTGAAGCCACGGTACCTCCCAGGAGCTGCCCAACGTCCCAACCTGCACAGGCAGGGTCATGCCAGACATTCCTCCCTAGGGACATCCTCAGGGATATATGGATGACACCTCCAGCTCCTGGGGGCTGGTGTCACGTGTGTCTGACCCACAGACTCAGAGATGGAAGAATGCTGACCAGGCTCGGCATGGACCGTGGAACACCATGAAGTCAGGCGCTGTTCCGGGCCTTGTGATCTTGGGCAAGTCACTCCCCCACTCGGCCATTTCCAGGGGTGCAGCTTGAAGGGGCGGAACGAGAGGAGATCCAGGTGTTACCATGTACCGGCATCCTCCTTCCAACGGTCCAGGCTGCTCCCAAACTAGGTGCTTTTCAGACCAGTCGGTGACTGGGTCAGAGTGGCACCCTGGAAATGAAGTCTAAGCTGCCTCCGAAATCCAAGGTGGTTCATCAGGCTGCTGGGCTCTTTTTGTGTGTGTGTGTGGGAGGAGAGGCCGGATACAGCACCTTAATCTTCACCTTAGAAGGGAGAGCTAGGCATGCCCACACAGTAGACTTCTAGAAACTTCTCTAAGACGAAAGGCCCCTGAATGTTTGTTGGATTTATTTCCCACCTTCTAACACATGACTGTGCTATCAATATGCTTAGGCAAGTTGTCCTTCCTGATCACTGGGTCCAATCAGCATAATACCATCCACGGGATGGGCCAGTGTGACGTCTGCTTGAAGGAAAAGGAGAGGATCGTTCCTTCTGCCTAAAGCACAACCTAAGTGTGGACACTTGATACACCTCTGAGATAGTTTTCTCTCCTTGCCGGCTGAAAGCGAACTGCTCTGCTGGTCTTTACTAACAGGAAGAGAACAAAGAGCATGTTCCTGACCAATAGTACCACACTGGGTGCTTGGGGATCAAGTGATGAAGCCCCATGTGCAGCAGTAACTGCATTTGAGACACTCTGACTACACTGACAATCATGCAATGGCATCTCCAAGATTCATCTGTTTTCTGAGTAGGCCAAGTGAGTGACTTGAATAAGGGTATGTAGAAATCACCACCCCTACATCTTTCAAATCCTTGGTGGTGACACTGGTTTCTGTGATCTCTCCTGGAATGAACTATTGCTTTCCGTGTAAACTTTAGAGGGAATTCTAGAGGCGGGTGCTTGACCTATACCACACAGCACGAGTTCCATGCCGGCACACTCCCCTTTGTCTAGCAAGGAGGAAGGCAGGAGGTCTGCGTCCCTCCAGGACAACCCGGCCCTGTGGGCTCTGACGCCGAAGGAGTGGCTCTGCGGGCACTTGGTCGGGGTGGGCCACTGCTGATACCGAAACCCGCTCCTCGTCCCTGAAGTCAAATCACAATAGACAGTGACAAGGTTTTGAAGAAAGGATAGTTTATTGATTTGCTAGCAAATGAGGGAGTGGCAGGCTCCTGCTTTAAAAAACCACCGTTCTCCTGACACACAAGCGGTTAGGGCTTTTCGAGGGGAAATCATGGGAGAGAGGCTGGGGTGCAGACACATGAAGCAGCACTTTGCAAGAGTCCAAGCGGACATTCCTGCACCGATTCACTAGCTTTTTGTTTTTCTTTTCTACTCCTTCTCAGTCCCCTGGGACAGGATGCTGGGGGTTGAACAAAATCAGCTTTCAGCTTTATCTCTGACCCTCAGACTCAGAAAACCTGGAGAACAAGAAGAAGTCGCTGACCCCCCTCACCGCCCCCATTAGTGGTGACAAAGTTTCTGGGGCTGCTTGAGTTCACTTCCCAGTGAATGTTAGTGTTCAGTTTTGAACAAAGATTTGGTTCCCCTTTTCCTCTACTACAAACTCCCTTATTACTGTTAGATTCCCTCGTCCACGCCCTTAACAGGTGTCACAAAACACATCATGAAATGCCTTGAGGGAGAGTTTCTGACTTTATTTCCTGAAGATAGCCACAAGTTGGAAAACACACCTGTAAGCACTTCTTGGAATATCAGTGCTGGCTGACAAGACAGGAACTGCCACCTGCGGTTCAGATTTCCAGTGGACTTGTCTTATGTGTTCATATTCTGCAAATGTTGTGGTTCGAATCAGCAAGGGACTGTCTCCTTGCAACTGCCTGGAGCTGACAGCCTTGCATTTAATAGTCGCATGCAGAATTTTCTCGAGCCCCTCCCCCATTTCTAGCACATGAACAAATTAGGGACAGAGAAGAGGGGACCCAGAGATGCCTTTCTGTCCAGACCCACTGCCCCACTCCCTCCACAGAGGCCTCAGGAGCCATGGGTGCAATGCTTGCAAGCCCACGGCCTCCACTTTGCCTTCCAGGCTGTTTCCCCTGCTGCTACCACACTTGTTACCACTTTGAGAAACCTACGAGAACACAAGCGCAACTTGGGTCTTACTGAGGTTTCGGTTTTGGGAGCAGGCGAGGCTACAGGTCCTAGGAGTCAGCCTCATTCCCACCCCCTAATCCCCCCATTCCCCACCGCCGGACTTGCCTTCTCTATAACACCGCGGCCAGCCACCCCTCCACCCCTCCACCCCTCCACCCCTGCACCCCCGGCCTGGTATGGGCCTGTGCCCCGCCCCCTGCCCGGGTCTGGCCTGCGCCTGCGCCACATAGTGAGCCTGGGTGGGGCTGTGGTCGAATGGTGGGCTCCCCGGGATCGGAGCATAGGGGGCGTGTCTCCCGCAGGCTCCCAGCTTGCGCAGGTGCTGCCCATCCTCCCAGCGTGAGCCGCGATCTCCCCCCAGGCTCCTTCGTCCCTCCTGTGGGTTAGTCAGGTAGGGCTGCTGTGACAAAGGACTACAAACGGCACGGGGAGGGGGCCCTAATCAACAGAAATGGAAGGTCTCCCACTTCTGGAGGCAAGAAGCCGAGAATAAAGTGTCAGCAGGATGAGTTCTGAGGGCCAAGGGGGCCCTGTCCCAGTCGCTTGGACTTGTATAGAGTCCTGGGGTTTTTTTGCGTGTCTGTACGTCATCTCGCCAGTCACGTTGCATTAGAGGCCAACCCTAAACCAGAATGCCTCATCTTAATCACATCTGCAAGGACCCTATTGCCCAATAAGGTCCTGGCGGTTAAAACTCCAATATATCTTTTCAGGGTCACACAATTCCATCCATAATAATCAGCAGGCATAGGCTGGGGAGGATGGGGAGGAGAGCATGGGGAACATCTCCTCCTTATCTCTGCAGCTGGTGCCAAGCCGTGATCCCAGCCAGGGGAGCCTGTGACCTGGGCAGTGATCGGAAATGGTAAAGTGCTATTAGTATAGAGAACACATACACGTTACTAGGGGCTAGGCACTGTTTTAGGTAACGGTTAGCACATGTAAAGCGTTTTGAGTAGGACTAGATAAGTGTTTTATTAACTCATTTAAACTGCAAAACAACCCTAGAGGTGGGTCCAATTATTGTCTCTGATGCACAGAGAGGGTAGGTTATTTACCTCAGGTCCCACAGCTAATAAGTGCTAGAACTAGAATTAGAACCCAGGCAGTATGGCTCCAGAGCCTGACTCATAACCACTGCATTCCAATGTCAGAGAGGCGTTGCGGTGGGAACTCACGTCAAAAGCTGATGGAGTTACCGAGTCTGAAGAGAGCCCACTGGGTTTATCACCAGGTCACGGGTGGTGGAAGGAAACTGGCTTCAATGACACGTGTGGCTGCTGAGCAGGTGCAAAGTGGTTAGTGTGCAGAGCGATGTGCCATGACTGAAACACGAGGAATAATACCTTAATAAATAAATGAATTCATTAATTAAATGGAATACACGGGATTTCAAAGACTTTGTACAAAAAAAAATAACATTTTCCATCATTTTGTATATTCATTAATGCTGAACTGCCATTTTGAATATATTGAGTTAAATGAAATACATTATGAAAATTAGGTGCAACTGCAATGTTACTTTTTTAAACCATAGCTACTAGAATAGTTTAAATTACATATGCAGCTTGCAGTATATTTCTATTTCTAGTGCTGGTCTAGATGGTCACATTTGGGGGAAAAGGGAGCAGTTGATAAAACTAGAGGTCTAGGTGACGTCAAAGAACACATAAAGACGGAGCAAGGGAGAAAGCACGCTGGCGGGAGAGGAGTTGTAATGAGACTCGGACCGTAAAGCCGCAGCATTTCAGGAGCGGAGCAGTTCGTGGCGATGACGCAGTGCACGTGGGGCCTAGGAGTCAGTTCCGGAAGCACAGGGCGGAGACACTGCAATGAGAGGTGAGGAGCGCCTGGGAGACCATTAGGCGGCATTAACCGGGCCAGAGGAGACACTCACCTAGTTCAGGGCCTCTCAGCCTCAGCGCTGGGGGCAGTTTGGGCTGGAGAATTCTTTGCGATGGGGGCGGGCTTCATGCAGGGCTTGTCCTGGGCTTTGTAGGTTGTCTCGCATTTTAGCATCTCTGGCCTCTAAGCACCTGGAAGGTGAGAGGTGGGACCTGTCTGTGTCCAAAGACTCCTGTTTCCCTCACAGAAATTTCTGATTTTCTTTTTATGGTATTTTGATGTTTGGCTTTTGAAGAGTGAGGAACACCAACTTTCCTGGAGAAATCGTCTCCATGTGCAAGACCGTCAGTGCAGGCCGAGTGCCCCCGAGGGGTCACATACCTACTTGTTGGCCCGTTTGTGCCGATACATCTGCATCATCCTCTGACGGAACACATCAGACGTGTCTTCTCTGTGCTCCTGCCCGTCGGCACCCAACCCCTCCCCTGCTGAGGCCGTCCCCCTAGGAGCAGAACCCAGCGTCAGCCACCCTGGAGCCCGGAGCCTGGCCCCCGGGACACCGGACGTGGCAGCGCAGTCAGGAAGGGACAGGCACACGGGACACGGTGATGGCACAGAAAAGGGGTGTGAAGACGTGGCTCACAGTGGGGAACAGGGTACTCACCTGTGCCGGTGGTGGGACCTCTGAGGCTGTGCTCAGAAGCCCCTGGGAACAGCAGAAACCTCCCCCGGCAGGTGCTAGGCTCGGTTTGATATAGAATGCTGGCTGTGTGTTAGTAAATGGGGCTTAAACTCTGGGCCGTGTTCTCCCTGGTCAGCCTGCTTATGGGTTCCCAGAAAAGGGAAGTGCTTCTTGGTATAACTACCCAGAATTACTACTTAGCTTTTATGGCAATAATGAATGTGGCCGAGATGCCAGGAACCAAGAGGCCGTTTAAATAGTCTGCGCTAGCATGGAGCCGGGTGAGCCCCTGTGTCTATAATGACCTGCTTCTCGTCTGAAGACTCCCTTAGTTAAAAAAAATACAAACTGCTAGCTGGAAGCCATGATGGACACAAGGGAAACCAGGAATCGGGTTGCAGGTCAAAGGGCTCAGGCCCAGAATCCCGGGCCCGGTCGCTGCCCCGCCGCCCCCCCGCCCCCCGCAGCGCCGGCCGCGTACACGCTGACCGGCTCCGTGATGCCCGTCCCGCAGGAGCCCAGGCCGCGGCCCTCCTTCCAGCCCATCCTCTGCAGCATCAGGAACCCCAGGTTCTTGTCAGTCAGCTGCTGCTGGGCGAAGTCAGAGTCCTTGGGCTTCGGGGGAGAGAAGAGCCCAGTGCGTGGGCTGCAGCCCGTCCCACGCTGCCCCTGGTCTCAGGCCAGTGCTGCTGGCCCCTAGGGCTCCTGACTCTCCAGACACTCAGAGTCACACCATGCTGGCCTCCTGCTTCCTGGGCACTCCCTTGCTGGGCTGGGACTTCTAAAGTTTGTGAGGAAAGAGGTACCCCACAGAACCAAGCCAAACCAGCCCCTCGGGACCCCTCCTGCTGCCGGACTGGAAGGAAACTCCATGGGGCGGGGGCGGCCCTGGGGCCCAGGTTAGGAGGAAGAGCCCTGAGCGGAGACCTGGATAAAGAGGGTGGCCCTGGGATGACCAGAGGGAACACCCTAGACTGTGCGTCACACAAGGCTTGAGGCAGGAAGGCCCCTGGAATCGGAAGGGGGCAAGGGTGACCCTGCTGCAGAGACGGGCCGCACGGAAAGTCGGCTCCCAGGGCCTTCCCTGCCCTACCCCAGCCCCATGGCTTCATTGAGTCCCGTGGGCTTCAAGATCTCTGCAGTCCTGGAAGCCTTCCTGGCACAAAGCAGACCACACGGAGGAGGGAGTACAGAGGGGGCCTCGGAGAGCCCTGCCGGTGGAAGGGCAGGAAGCCCTGGCAGAGATTGGGGCTCCCTGGATTTCCATCACTCGTGAATATTCACGAACACCCGCTTGGGGCTCTCCTCCAGGTCACACCCTGCTGAGGACAGCCTGAGAAGGGGGAGAGGACCGCTCCCTCACCTAGGGCAGCTGGGGGATGGGGTAGGAGGTTCTCAGGGTCAGAGCAGGAGACAAAGGGTGGGAGGGGAAAAGGATGGGGAAGGTAGGGAAAGGCAGGCATGGGTCAGTTCAGCCAGGCCAGATCTTTGCAAGTGTTCAGTCTATGTCCAAGGACCTCCCTGTCTGGTCTCCTGGGGTCCATGGGCCAGTCAGTGTGCACAGAGGAACTCGGGAGCCTCCTCCCTGCAAGGGTGCAAGGGTCCCACCTCACAGAGGTACAAAAGAAGGCCCAGGTGCCAGAGGCCAGGCTGGGGGGCTGGGCTGAAGCTGGCGTCACCCTCACCCACCACCAGGCCTGTCCCCAGATGCTGGCTCAGCTCACGACTCAGTGTGCCAGCCAGGGCCACGAGCTCCACCTCCCTGCTTCACCAGGGCCACAGGGATGCTTCCTCGGGCCCTGGACACGGACACAGGACACCTGGGACAGTCCTGGGTCACCACACAGGCTTTCCACACTACTGGACACCAGCACACACCTCACCTGCTTCTCTGCTCGGTGCCCCGAGTTCCAAGGACCTGCAATGTCTCCACGGGTCCCATATGACCTCATCCTGCCTCACTGCCCTCTCACCTTGTCCACTGGGCTGTCTGGAGTGTACCCCAGCTCCTTCCGATGAGCTGCGCCCCTGCCAACAGGGGCTCCCCATTTCGGACAATGGCAGCTCCGTCCCACCTGCCCCAGCCAACCGTAGTGTTGCTCCGCACTCTTGGCCACGTCAACCACACCCAATCCTGGACCCCTCCTAGTCCTGGCTCTGCATGCTTTCCACCCCCAGGCTGCTCTCAACAGCCACATCTCCTGCCCAAACCCCCACCTTGGGTCCAAAGGGCCTCCCCCCAGGGAAGGGGCCACAGGGCTGACATCCATCCACAGGCCGTGGGTCCTGGCGGCTTCTCCCCATCCTCACCTCCCCACCCCCATCACTCCACTGAGGCCACAAGGGCTCCCTGCTCACCTGAGACCACTCTGGGGCTCTCCCCAGCCTCCTTGATTAAAAAATGCCTCTGACCCCACTCTATGCCCAGTCTCCCCTCCACATGCTTCTCTGTACCCAGAACACACCCCCAATCATATATTTATGTCCCTGTCGGCAATGCTCACTGCCTCCAGGTGGGTAGACAGGGCCCGGCCCATAGGTGCCCGGAGTTAATGTGCACATGCGCAACACACGGCCCGCTAGCAGTCAGTCACTCTTTTTTTTTTTTTTTGAAATCAGTTAGGCTTCTTTTATTCCCACTGCCCCGAACCTGTGGCAGCTTGGCGCCCTGCCGGCTTGCAAGCCTGCCTCTTTAATTGTGGCTGCGTTTGGCCACCCTGCGAACGCCCTTGCCTACCCACTTGTGCCCGTGTTTGGAGCCCAACAGCAATCTCTGCTGCCCAGGCTACCCCGCCGCTGCTGTTGCCGGCTTTTGGCCTTGAGCTTGAACTTGGAGGCATTTTTTCTTGCCCATGCAGAAGGAGCTGGAGGCCCCCTTGCCAGTCACCTGCATCAGAATGCCCTTGTCCACCAGCCCCTGGAGCGCTCGCTTGAAGCGCCAGGCATTGCGAGTCATGTTGTAACCCGTGGTGGCGACAGCCGTCTTCACGGTGGCCAGGGACACGTGGGTGCGTGCCCCCTTGTTTGCCACAACCCCCAGGATCACCTTGGAGATGCTGGGCTTCCGGTGGCCTTTGGGGCAGGCATGGTGGCCAGTCTCGTTCTTGCTCGGGAGTCCGGAGGTGCTGGCCTGCCTGCTGGCGCTCAAGGCAGTGTTTGAGGCCAAGGGTACAGATGGCGGGGCAGTGAGGTGTCATTCTGCCTCTGTCCCTGGGGGGGATGAAGGGAACTGGGGGCGAGGTCCTCCAGGATGGCAGCTAGAAGTCTCCACCGGGTTTCTTCTTGGTGGATAAGGTGCCTCCCGGCTCCTGCTCCCCGCACAGGCTTCCTTGAGAAGCTTCAGTCCAAGCCTTGAGAGGAGGGAGGCCCAAGGATGACCCCACAACGGGCCTCGGGAGACTTGTGCCTCAAGCTCCGGGGCTGGTGAAGTTATCTCTTGATGACCTCAGGGAGACATTGTGAGGTCACCAGAATCCTGTGAGGCTCACAGTAGCCCCGGGGTTCCCTGCTGGAGGCAGATGCCAGGTCGTGAGCAAGGCACGTACTTGGGGAAGAAGGGCTGAG
>JAQQAC010006923.1:36679683-36720031 GCA_029783875.1 Phataginus tricuspis | reverse complement strand
TCGTGGCGATGACGCAGTGCACGTGGGGCCTAGGAGTCAGTTCCGGAAGCACGGGGCGGAGACACTGCAATGAGAGGTGAGGAGCGCCTGGGAGACCATTAGGCGGCATTAACCGGGCCAGAGGAGACACTCACCTAGTTCAGGGCCTCTCAGCCTCAGCGCTGGGGGCAGTTTGGGCTGGAGAATTCTTTGCGATGGGGGCGGGGCTTCATGCAGGGCTTGTCCTGGGCTTTGTAGGTTGTCTAGCATTTTAGCATCTCTGGCCTCTAAGCACCTGGAAGGTGAGAGGTGGGACCTGTCTGTGTCCAAAGACTCCTGTTTCCCTCACAGAAATTTCTGATTTTCTTTTTATGGTATTTTGATGTTTGGCTTTTGAAGAGTGAGGAACACCAACTTTCCTGGAGAAATCGTCTCCATGTGCAAGACCGTCAGTGCAGGCCGAGTGCCCCCCAGGGCTCACATACCTACTTGTTGGCCCGTTTGTGCCGGTACATCTGCATCATCCTCTGACGGAACACATCAGACGTGTCTTCTCTGTGCTCCTGCCCGTCGGCACCCAACCCCTCCCCTGCTGAGGCCGTCCCCCTAGGAGCAGAACCCAGTGTCAGCCACCCTGGAGCCTGGAGCCTGGCCCCCGGGACACCGGACGTGGCAGAGCAGTCAGGAAGGGACAGGCACACGGGACACGGTGATGGCACAGAAAAGGGGTGTGAAGACGTGGCTCACAGTGGGGAACAGGGTACTCACCTGTGCCGGTGGTGGGACCTCTGAGGCTGCGCTCAGAAGCCCCTGGGAACAGCAGAAACCTCCCCCGGCAGGTGCTAGGCTCGGTTTGATATAGAATGCTGGCTGTGTGTTAGTAAATGGGGCTTAAACTCTGGGCCGTGTTCTCCCTGGTCAGCCTGCTTATGGGTTCCCAGAAAAGGGAAGTGCTTCTTGGTATAACTACCCAGAATTACTACTTAGCTTTTATGGCAATAATGAATGTGGCCGAGATGCCAGGAACCAAGAGGCCGTTTAAATAGTCTGCGCTAGCATGGAGCCGGGTGAGCCCCTGTGTCTATAAGGACCTGCTTCTCGTCTGAAGACTCCCTTAGTTAAAAAAATACTAACTGCTAGCTGGAAGCCATGATGGACACAAGGGAAACCAGGAATCGGGTTGCAGGTCAAAGGGTTCAGGCCCAGAATCCCGGGCCCGGTCGCTGCCCCGCCGCCCCCCCGCCCCCCGCAGCGCCGGCCGCGTACACGCTGACCGGCTCCGTGATGCCCGTCCCGCAGGAGCCCAGGCCGCGGCCCTCCTTCCAGCCCATCCTCTGCAGCATCAGGAACCCCAGGTTCTTGTCAGTCAGCTGCTGCTGGGCGAAGTCAGAGTCCTTGGGCTTCGGGGGAGAGAAGAGCCCAGTGCGTGGGCTGCAGCCCGTCCCACGCTGCCCCTGGTCTCAGGCCAGTGCTGCTGGCCCCTAGGGCTCCTGACTCTCCAGACACTCAGAGTCACACCATGCTGGCCTCCTGGTTCCTGGGCACTCCCTTGCTGGGCTGGGACTTCTAAAGTTTGTGAGGAAAGAGGTACCCCCACAGAACCAAGCCAGACCAGCCCCTCGGGACCCCTCCTGCTGCCGGACTGGAAGGAAACTCCATGGGGCGGGGGCGGCCCTGGGGCCCAGGTTAGGAGGAAGAGCCCTGAGCGGAGACCTGGATAAAGAGGGTGGCCCTGGGAGGACCAGAGGGAACACCCTAGACTGTGCGTCACACAAGGCTTGAGGCAGGAAGGCCCCTGGAATCGGAAGGGGGCAAGGGTGACCCTGCTGCAGAGACGGGCCGCACGGAAAGTCGGCTCCCAGGGCCTTCCCTGCCCTACCCCAGCCCCATGGCTTCATTGAGTCCTGTGGGCTTCAGGATCTCTGCAGTCCTGGAAGCCTTCCTGGCACAAAGCAGACCACACTGAGGAGGGAGTACAGAGGGGGCCTCGGAGAGCCCTGCCGGTGGAAGGGCAGGAAGCCCTGGCAGAGATTGGGGCTCCCTGGATTTCCATCACTCGTGAATATTCACGAACACCCGCTTGGGGCTCTCCTCCAGGTCACACCCTGCTGAGGACAGCCTGAGAAGGGGGAGAGGACTGCTCCCTCACCTAGGGCAGCTGGGGGATGGGGTAGGAGGTTCTCAGGGTCAGAGCAGGAGACAAAGGGTGGGAGGGGAAAAGGATGGAGAAGGTAGGGAAAGGCAGGCATGGGTCAGTTCAGCCAGGCCAGATCTTTGCAAGTGTTCAGTCTATGTCCAAGGACCTCCCTGTCTGGTCTCCTGGGTCCATGGGCCAGGCAGTGTGCACAGAGGGACTGGGGAGCCTCCTCCCTGCAGGGGTGCAGGGGTCCCACCTCACAGAGGTACAAAAGGAGGCCCAGGTGCCAGAGGCCAGGCTGGGGGACTGGGCTGAAGCTGGCGTCACCCTCACCCACCACCAGGCCTGTCCCCAGATGCTGGCTCAGCTCACGACTCAGTGTACCAGTCAGGGCCACGAGCTCCACCTCCCTGCTTCACCAGGGCCACAGGGATGCTTCCTCGGGCCCTGGACACGGACACAGGGCACCTGGGACAGTCCTGGGTCACCACACAGGCTTTCCACACTGCTGGACACCAGCACACCCCTCACCTGCTTCTCTGCTCGGTGCCCCGAGTTCCAAGGACCTGCAATGTCTCCACGGCTCCCATATGACCTCATCTTGCCTCACTGCCCTCTCACCTTGTCCACTGGGCTGTCTGGAGTGTACCCCAGCTCCTTTAGATGAGCTGCCCCCCTGCCAAAAGGGCTCCCCATTTCGGACAATGGCAGCTCCGTCCCACCTGCCCCAGCCAACCGTAGTGTTGCTCCGCACTCTTGGCCATGTCAACCACACCCAATCCTGGACCCCTCCTAGTCCTGGCTCTGCATGCTTTCCACCCCCAGGCTGCTCTCAACAGCCACATCTCCTGCCCAAACCCCCACCTTGGGTCCAAAGGGCCTCCCCCCAGGGAAGGGGCCACAGGGCTGACATCCATCCACAGGCCGTGGGTCCTGGCGGCTTCTCCCCATCCTCACCTCCCCACCCCATCACTCCACTGAGGCCACAAGGGCTCCCTGCTCACCTGAGACCACTCTGGGGCTCTCCCCAGCCTCCTTGATTAAAAAATGCCTCTGACCCCACTCTATGCCCAGTCTCCCCTCCACATGCTTCTCTGTACCCAGAACACACCCCCAATCATATATTTATGTCCCTGTCGGCAATGCTCACTGCCTCCAGGTGGGTACACAGGGCCTGGCCCATAGGTGCCCGGAGTTAATGTGCACATGCGCAACACACGGCCCGCTAGCAACCAGTCACTCTTTCTTTTTTTTTTTTTTGAAATCAGTTAGGCTTCTTTTATTCCCACTGCACTGAGCCTGTGGCAGCTGGGCGCCCTGCCGGCTTGCAAGCCTGCCTCTTTAATTGTGGCTGCGTTTGGCCACCCTGTGAACGCCCTTGCCTAGCCACTTGTGCCCGTGTTTGGAGCCCAACAGCAATCTGTGCTGCCCAGGCTACCGAGCTGCTTCTGTTGCCGGCTTTTGGCCTTGAGCTTGAACTTGGAGGCATTTCTTCTTGCCCATGCAGAAGGAACTGGAGGCCCCCTTGCCGGTCACATGCTTCAGAATGCCCTTGTCCACCAGCCCCTTGGGCACTTGCTTGAAGCTCCAGGCATTGCGAGTCATGTTGTAACCCGTGGTGGCGACGGCCTTCTTCAGGGCGGCCAGGGACACGTGGGTGTGTGCCCCCTTGTTTGCCACAACCCCCAGGATCACCTTGGAGATGCTGGCTTCCGGTGGCCTTTGGGGCAGGCATGGTGGCCAGTCTCGTTCTTGCTCGGGAGTCCGGAGGTGCTGGCCTGCCTGCTGGCGCTCAAGGCAGTGTTTGAGGCCAAGGGTACAGATGGCGGGGCAGTGAGGTGTCATTCTGCCTCTGTCCCTGGGGGGGATGAAGGGAACGGGGGGCGAGGTCCTCCAGGATGGCAGCTAGACGTCTCCACCGGGTTTCTTCTTGGTGGAAAGGTGTCTCCTGGCTCCTGCTCCCCGCACAGGCATCCTTGAGAAGCTTCAGTCCGAGCCTTGAGAGGAGGCAGGACCAAGGATGACCCCACCACGGGCCTCGGGAGACGTGCCTCAAGCTCCGGGGCTGGTGAAGTTATCTCTTGATGACCTCAGGGAGACGTTGTGAGGTCACCAGAATCCTGTGAGGCTCACAGTAGCCCCGGGGTTCCCTGCTGGAGGCAGATGCCAGGTCGTGAGCATGGCACGTACTTGGGGAAGAAGGGCTGAGGCTATGTGGGCCTGAGGTGTGGACTGTATGGTATGGTTCTGCATGCCAGACCATTTCAGGGTGCTCTGAGACTACTGTTTTTTTTTTTTAGAATTTATTTTGGTATCATTAACCTACAATTACGTGTGCAATATTATGGTGATTAAACTACCCCTTCATCAGATCCCCCCCACCAACCCCCTTATAGTCACTGTCCATCAGCGTAGTGAGATGCTATAGAGTCACTACTTGTCTTCTCTGAGCTGTACAGCCCTCCCCGTGCCCCCCCTACCTTACGTCTGCTAATCGTAATGCCCCTTTGACCCTCTTATCCCTCCCTTCCCACCCATCTTCCCCAGTCCCTTTCCCTTTGGTAACTATTAGTCCATTCTTGGGTTCTGTGAGTCTGCTGCTGTTTTGTTCCTTCAGTTTTTTTCTTTGTTCTTGTACTCCACATATGAGTGAAATCATTTGATACTTGTCTTTTTTGGCTTGGCTTATTTCACTGAGCATAATACCCTTTAGCTCCGTCCATGTTGTTGCAAATGGCAGGATTTGTTTTCTTCTTATGGCTGAATAATATTCCATTGTGTATATGTACCACTTCTTCTTTATCCATTCATCTACTGATGGACACTTAGGTTGCTTCCATTTCTTGGCTATTGTAAATAGTGCTGCAATAAACATAGGGGTACATCTGTCTTTTTGAAACTGGGTTGCTGCATTCTTAGGGTAAATTCCTAGGAGTGGGAATCCTGGGTCAAATGGTATTTCTATTTTGAGATTTTTGAGGAACGTCCATACTGCTTTCCACAATGGTTGAACTAATTTGCATTCCCACCAGCAGTGTAGGAGGGTTCCCTTTTCTCCACATCCTGGCCAACATTTGTTGTTGTTTGTGTTTTGGATGTTGGCCATCCTCACTGGTGTGAGGTGATATCTCATTGTGCTTTTAATCTGCATTTCTCTGATGATTAGCGATGTGGAGCATGTTTTCATGTGCCTGTTGGCCATCTGAATTTCTTCTTTAGAGAAGTGTCTATTCATGTCCTCTGCCCATTTCTTAATTGATTATTTGCTTTTTGTGTGTTAAGGTGCGTGAGTTCTTTATATATTTTGGATGTCAACCCCTTATCAGATACATCATTTATGAATATATTTTCCCATATTGTAGGATGTCTTTTTGTTCTACTGATGGTGTCCTTTGCTGTACAGAAGCTTCTCAACTTGATATAGTCCCACTTGTTCATTTTTGCTTTTGTTTCCCTTGCCCGGGGAATATGTTCATGAAGAAGTCGCTCATGTTTATGTCCAAGAGATTTTTGCCTATATTTTTTCTAAGAGTTTTATGGTTTCATGACTTACATTCAGATCTTTGATCCACCTTGAGTTTACCCTTGTGTATGAGGTTAGACAGTAGTCCAGTTTCATTCTCTAACATGTAGCTGTCCAGTTTTTCCAACACCAGCCGCTGAAGAGGCTGTCCTCTCCCCATTGCTCCTTTATGAAATATTAATTGACTGTAAATGTTTGGGTTAATGTTTGGATTTTCTATTCTGTTCCACTGGTCTGTGGGTCTGTTTTTGTGCCAGTACCAAATTGTCTTGATTACTGTGGCTTTGTAGTAGAGCTTGAAGTCAGGGAGCGTAATTCCCCCTGTTTGATTCCTCCTTCTCAGGATTGCTTTGGCTATTCGGGGTCTTTTCTGGTTCCATATGAATTTTAGAATTATTTGTTCCAGTTCCTTGAAGAAAGCTCTTGGTAGTTTGATAGGAATTGCATTGAATCTGTAGATTGCTTTAAGTAGTATAGCCATTTTGACAATATTTATTCTTCCTAGCCAAGAGCATGGGATAAATTTCCATTTGTTAGTGTCCTCTTTAATTTCTCCTAGGAGTGTCTTGTAGTTTTCAGAGTATAGGTCTTTCACTTCCTTCGTTAGGTTTATTCCTAGGTATTTTATTCTTTTTGATGCAATTGTGAATGGAATTGTTTTCCTGATTTCTCTTTCTGTTAGTTCATCGTTAGTGTATAGGAAAGCAACAGATTTCTGTGTGTTAATTTTGTATCCTGCAACTTTGCTGAATTCAGATATTAGTTCTAATAGTTTTGGAGTGGAGTCTTTAGGGTTTTTTATGTACAGTATCATGTCATCTGCAAATAGTGACAATTTGACTTCTTCTTTACCAATCTGGATGCCTTGTATGTCTTTGTTTTGTCTGATTGCCGTGGCTAGGACCTCCAGTACTAAGTTGAATAACAGTGGAGAGAGTGGGCATCCCTGTCTTGTTCCCGATATTAGATGAAAAGCTTTCAGCTTCTCACTGTTAAGTATGATGTTAGCTGTGGGTTTGTCATATATAGCCTTTATGATGTTGAGGTACTTGCCGTCTATACCCATTTTGTTGGGAGTTTTAATCATGAATGGATGCCGAATTTTGTCAAATGCTTTTTCAGCATCTATGGAGATGATCATGTTGTTTTTGTTCTTTTTGTTGATGTGGTGGATGATGTTGATGGATTTTCGAATGTTGTACCATCCTTGCATCCCTGGGATGAATCCCACTTGATCATGGTGTATGATCCTCTTGATGTATTTTTGATTTCAGTTTGCTAATATTTTGTTGAGTATTTTTGCCTCTACGTTCATCAGGGGTATTGGTCTGTAATTTTCTTTTTTGGTGAGGTCTTTGCCGGGTTTTGGTATTAGAGTGATGCTGGCTTCATAGAAAGAGTTTGGAAGTATACCTTCCTCTTCAATTTTTTGGAAAACTTTAAGGAGAATGGGTGTTATTTCTTCTCTATATGTCTGGTAAAATTCAGAGGTGAATCCTACCTTGTTCTTGGATAGTTTTTTTTGATTACCGATTGAATTTCGTTGCTGGTGATTGGTCTGTTTAGTTTTTCTGTTTCTTGTTTGGTCAGTCTTGGAAGGTTGTATTTTTCTAAGAAGTTGTCCATTTCTTCTAGGTTTTGCAGCTTGTTAGCATATAGATGCTCATAATATTCTCTTATAATTCTTTGTATTTCTGTGGGGTCCGTCGTTATTTTTCCTTTCTCATTTCTGATTCTGTTTATGGGTGTAGATTCTCTTTTTCTCTTAATGAGTCTGGCTAGGGGTTTATCTATTTTGTTTATTTTTTCAAAGAACCAGCTCTTGGTTTCATTGATTTTTTTCTATTGTTTTATTCTTCTCAGTTTTATTAATTTCTTCTCTGATCTTTATTATGTCCCTCCTTCTGGTGACTTTGGGCCTCATTTGTTCTTCTTTTTCCAATTTCAATAATTGTGTCTTTAGACTGTTCATTTGGGAATGTTCTTCCTTCTTTAAATAGGCCTGGATTGCAATATACTTTCCTCTTAGAACTGCGTTTGCTGCGTCCCACAGAAGTTGTGGCTTTGTGTTGTTGTTGTCATTAGTCTCCATATATTCTTTGATTTCTGTTTTGATTTGGTCGTTAACCCATTGATTCATTAGGAGAATGTTGTTAAGTGTCCATGTATTTGCGAGGCTTTTTGATTTCTTTTTAAATATTATTTCTAGTTTTATACCTTTGTGATCTGAGAAGTTGGTTGGTAAGATTTCAATATTTTTGAATTTACTGAGGTTCTTTTTATGGCCTAGTATGTGGTCTATTCTGGAAAATGTCCCATGTGCACTTGAGAAGAATGTGTATCCTGCTGCTTTTGGGTGCAGAGTCCTGTAGATATGTGTTAGGTGCATCTGTTGTAGTGTGTTGTTCAGTGCCTCTGTGTCTTTACTTATTCTCTGTCTGGTTGATCTGTCCTTTGGAGTGAGTGGTGTGTTGAAGTCTCCTCAAATGAATGCATTGCTGTCTATTTCCTCCTTCAATTCTCTTAGTATTTGTTTCACATGTGCTTGCACTCGTGTGTTGGGTGCATATATATTTATAACGGTTATATCTTCTTGTTGGATTGACCCCTTTATCATTATGTAATTTCCTTCTTTATCTCTTGCTACGTTCTTCGTTTTGAAGTCTATTTTGTCTTATACAAGTACTGCAACCCCTGCTTTTTTCTCTTTGTTGTTTGCATGAAATATCTTTTTCCATCCCTTCACTTTTAGTCTGTGTATATCTTTGGGTTTGAGGTGAGACTCTTGTAAGCAGCATATAGATGGGTCTTGCTTTTCTATCCACTCTGTTACTCTGTGTCTTTTGATTGGTGCATTCTGTCCATTTACATTTAGGGTGATTATTGATAGATATGTACTTATTGCCATTGCTGGCTTTAGATTCGTGGTTACCAAAGGTTCAGTGGTTGCTTCTTTACTATCTAAGAATCCAACCTTACTTTCTTGTTAAGTTATTGTGAACGCCGTCTGATGTTTCTTTATCTCTCCCTTCCTATTCTTCCTCCTCCATTCTTTATATATTAGTTGTTTTATTCTTTGCTTTTAGTTAGTATTTGGATGGTCTGCTTTCTTTGCTATGATTTTATTTTCTCTGGTGACATCTTTTTAGCCTTAGGGGTGCTTCCCTCTAGAGCAGTCCATTTAAGATATCCTGTAGTGCTGTCTTATGAGAGGCACACTCTTTCAACTTTCGTTTGTCTGGAAATTGTTTAATCCCTCCGTCATATTTCAATGATAATTGTGCTGGATACAATATTCTTGGTTCGACGCCCTTCTGTTTCATTACATTAAGTACATCATGCCATTCTCTTCTGGCCTGTAAGGTTTCTGTTGAGAAGTCTGATGATAGTCTGATGGGTTTTCTTTTTGTATGTGATCTTATTTCTCTCTCTGGCTGCTTTTAATAGTCTGTCCTCATCCTTGATCTTTGCCATGTTAATAACTATATGTCTTGGTTTTGTCTTCCTTGGGTCCATTGTGTTGGGAGATCTGTGCACCTGCATTTTCTGAGAGACCATCCCCTTCCCCATATTTCGGAAGTTTTCAGCAATTACCTCCTCGAAGACAGATTCTATCTGATCCAGTGGGCACAGCACACAGGTACAAGCCTCTATGCTTTCCGTTTGTAGTTGCTGTAGACAGATCTTCCCTCTGGCTGGCCTAACACCAGGGTAGCGTTTGCTGGTTTGTGAGCTAGGTGGGGCTGGCCAGGAGAAAGGCGCAGTAGGCTGCCTGTCACAGAGGGGTTTTTTGGAGCTGTGTAGGCAGTCAGGGACCTGGAGCACCTGAAGATCATGAAAGTTCCCAACCTTCTGGGCAGAGTGCACCTGGACTATTTTGTCTACCTGTTCCTTCTCCTGAGCAGTAAGCTGTGTGCAATCCTTGCCCATTTAGCAGCCATCTTGCTAAGGGTTCCTTGTTAGGAAGTCTCTCAGACTGTCTGCCTTTCTTTTGTCCAGGAGCAGCCAGATAGATCCCTGCTTTCCACAAGCAGCTGGAATCTCAGTTTCTCCAGGAATTCTGCCTATCTTAGATTTCCAACCCCCTAATTATGAGAGTGTCATACAAGCAACATGAAATGTAGGTTTGTGCTCCCAGAGCAGATCTCTGGAGTTAGGCAGTCAGCAGTTCCAGGTCTCCACTCCCTCCCTGCTCCGTTTCTCTTCCTCCTGCCAGTGAGCTGGGGTGGGGGAAGGGCGTGGGTCCTGCCAGGCCACAGCTTTAGTACGTTACCCTGTTCTGTGAGGTGTATGCACTTTGGCACAGTCCTCTTTCCTGTTGCTCTTTCAGGAGTAGTTGTATCAGTTATATTTTCATATCATATGCGGTTTTGGGAGGAAGCCTCTGTCTCACGTCTCATTCCGCCATCTTTAATCCTGAGCATCAGTAAGTTTAAGTCTAGTGGGACGTGAAGACCTGTAACTGTCCCTTCCTGCTGGCCTATTGGCCTGGGGGCTCCAGCTCGTAGGACAGGAGGCAGCTGCAGGACAGAGGGCCACCTGTGAGCCACTGGGGCCGCATGTCAGGGTCCCTTCTCCCAGAGCCTGCTGGCAGCTGGATCCCATGCCTGACTCCTACCGGACTTACCTCTCCTCCTCATCCAGGAGCTCCATGGTCCGGAGAAAGGACATGAAGCGCTCCTCCGGCTCCAGGTCATATATCATGGCCATGCGCTGGTGTGTCATAATCTCCTTGTGGAGCATAGTGACCTGGGGTAGAGGAAGGACAGGATGCAGACAAGGAGGGGGGTAAGTAGTGGGGCACTGTGATGGTCCCGGATCTTTGGTCATATGGGAAGCCCCCTCCCCTGCAGTACCGTCCAGCCCTGCCCGTTCCCACTGTTGGGTCTTCAGCTCCTTCTCCAGGTTATGTCTCTCAAGACATGTTAGACCCAGGGGATGGGCAGGACAGGGTCCTGCCGAGAGGGCCTTCACGGCAGGAAGGCGACCAAAGTGCATCAGAAACAGCCCCCAGAGCCCAGAACAAGACCTGAACGTCCTCCCTTTCTCATGTTGGAGGTCCGCCAGGGTCCCCCAAGGGGCAGGCATGCCCAGAAGCAGCACCCGGACCTGGCCGAGTATCAGGGCTACGGAGAAGCAGAGACGGGGCTGGGGAGCTGAGACCTCAGGCGGGAGGGCACTGCCAGCCCCCTGATGTGTTTCTTGCCCTGAAGGAGCAACATCCCTCCCCTGAGCAGGGCCTGAGGGGGCGGCCAGTCCGGCTCAGAGGCTGCCCCCTGTAGCCCGCAGCCCCGCCTGCCCTGGGGCCAGGACCCGGGATAGGGGGGTCCCTCTGGCCGTCCTCTCCAAGAAGCCTAGTGCCTGGGGTGGAGGGGAGACTTCAGGTGGGGGGTCGGCCCGGTGCTGGGAGGTCCAGGCTCACTGGGGGCTCTCTCCTCTCTAAAGCTGACCATCCTGCCCCACCCCCCCCGTGCCCCTTGGGGCTCACTCACGTCCTTATGTTCCAGGAGTTTCTCTTCAGGCAGTTCATCCAGATACCATCGAAGGAAGGTGGCCATGCCCTGTGTCACCAGGGTAGGGAGGTGATGAGTCCCGGCCTGTCTCAGGGGGGCCCACAGAGCCTCCCCTGAACTCCACACCCGCAGCCCCCAGCTCCCTTGGACCACCCTGTGCTGCCTCCCTCATGTCCCTTCTCTCTGTGCTCCCCTCTCGGACACTCCCAGGGCTGGCTTTTGGCCATTCCCAGGACCTGTAGTTCCTGCACCTGTCCTCCAAGTTCTCCCTGTACCCAGCTGCACTCACCCTCCTCCTGGTCACCCAGTGCCGGCACCTCAGGGCTGGTGGCGCCAGGAGCAGGTGCCGGGTCACCCCCACCACCCCGACCCTGGCTCGACCTTGGTTGATGGATGCCTTGCCCGAGTCCCCTGGCACCTTTGCTGTGCCCACCTCCAGCAGGCTCTCAGCCTACAGTGACCCAGCTCCCGCACACACATCCTCATGGGTGTCCTTGGGCCACAGCCAGCCGCCCTGAGAGTGTCAGGGGAGATCCCTCTGCCTCCCAGCGTGCCCTGAGCACTCACTGTCACCTGGTATCAGCACGGCTCCCCTCACACGCCCAGGTGGGGAATGCACAAAACTGAAGCCCATCTTGTGCTCCCTGGAATCTGTTCCCTGAGAGGCACACACCCCAGGGTGACAACCCTCCATAACCAGATCAGTAGCCCAAGTCCACAGAGGGGCAATGACTGGCTCAGGGGCAACAGGGGGCAGGCTGTCCTTACTCAGCGACAGGCCGCAACCCTGCTACTGACCCCCCGCCAGCGCCAGCCATGACCGGGGGCTGGTCCTCTGGGTCGTCACTGGATGTCAGACCCACAGTCAAGTGGACTCAGGGAGGGAGACAAAGAAGACCCTCGGGGGCCTGCGGGACTCTACTTCCCCTATCCGCACCCCCTCTCACGTCACACATCTTGAGTCTGCCCCAAGGCTGGGCCACAGCATGGTAGAGGACTTACCCCAAGAACACCCTTCTTCCAGACCTCTAGCCTCCACTTACCTTAACGAGGAACTTGCTGTTCATCAACTTGTCATCCTTTTTCACATTTTTAAGTATCCTGAGGCTGATGCTAAATGGAGGGGAGAGGAGGAAGGAGACATGTGGCCAGCAGGTGGAGAATTTGGGGGCAGACCCCTTTTCCTGGACATCCAAGAAGATCCTCTAGCCTGCCTGCGGCTTTCCACCATGGCCCTGAGCCCAGGGGGATCCGTGGCCTGGGGAGGGGGTGCATGCTTCCACCCAGGACCTCCATCCCCAGTGCTCCCGGGGGCGAATCTGCTTTGGGCCCCATTGCTGTCCTTGGGGCAGAGACCTGCTGCAGAGCACATGCTCAAAATCTCCAATTGGCTTCAACCTACACGTGACATTGAAGGAAACTGATTTCTGTGGGGTTCCCCGGGCCTAACCCACCGGGGCTCCAAGAGCCCACCATCCCTTCCTAGACTCTGCTGCCTCCCAGGATGTCCCAGCCGACTGAGGGGATACTGCCAGACCTAAGGGTGTCCCTGTCCACTCAGGTGCCCTGGGCCCAGGGACAGGACTACCCACCGGGAAACATGTCCCCAGGTGCTTTCAAGGCGATGTATGGCATGGCTCTCCAGGGCCAACAGGATGGCATGGAGGGCCACGTAATTCCTGAGGACCGCACAGTCCTGGGAGGGAAGACAGAGCTGAGAGCATTCTGTCCTGCTTCTGTCCCCCATGAACTCCCGTCCTTAAGGGGACAGACATCCAGGGAGCCCAGCACACCTGGTGCCTGCTGAGCAGCCCTCCTGGGTGGAGGACTGTAACTCAACCCAAGGAAAGGGCCAGGTATGGTTGTCCCACCCCTGGGGCCTGCGAGTCCAGGTCCACACGCCCCGGGCAGGAGGGGCCCAGGGGCTGTGCAGGGCAGACCGCAGGCATCCATCCTGAGAGCTGGCAGGGGAGGGGAGCGGATCCCAAGATGCCAGGATGGACCCCGCGGGACATCCCATCACATACCAGGGCCACCTGGATCCAGAACTGCATCACTTGGGCCCTGTCCTGGGCCATGATGCTTGGGGTCCTGAGGCAGGTGGTGATGACAAACTTAGTCAAGAAGTCAAATCCCCTGAGAACCCTACGCATGCTGGTGCCCAGGAGCTCCACAACTCCTGTCTGTCGCTGTTTCTGTAAGTTGGTCTTACATTCAAAATAATCCGACCCGGTGTACAGCCCCTGGGGATCACAAGGGAGGGTCATGCAACTGTGTCCGTGGTGCCCCTGGGCCCAGGCAGGGTCACTGGTCAGAGCTGGAGCCCAGGCGGCTGAGGATGTGCTGTGAGCCTTGTGGCCATCCGGGCTTCCGACCATATCCACAGAGGTATTCAGGACCGGATGCACAGGACCCCACAGTGGTGGGGGGCAGAGCGGCTTTGCTCACAGGCATCTTCCCTCACCTTCTCCCTGCCGCACAAGTCATCTCCTCCTGCCCAACCTGGGCATCTGACCCCATTCTGCCACCGCATGCATCCCGCTCCCCACTCAGGTGCAGTTTCCCCTGAAACAACTCCCCCCAGGGCCTCTGTTGGTGTCTGCCTCCACGCAGTCAGGTTCATGGCAGGATTCTCGCAAGTGCGGAGGCTGTGGAGGCCTGCAGGCCAATGGCCCGAGGACCTAAGGCCCTGGCAGCACCTGAGCACCCAGCCCCGCCATGCACCTCCCAGCCCTGCCAGGCCCAGCCCACTTTCCCTCCGCTCCTCCTCATTGGTCTGCAGGGACCCCTAAGTGCCAGCCCTACTGTCCCCATGTGTTCAGTGAAGGCTTGGGGATGAGAGTCTCTCAGGGCACATGGTGACTCCATGGGGAAGCGGGGACGTGTGCCCAGATCACAGGAGGGGACAGCATGTCTGGGGCAGCCCACGACACAGGGAAGGCCCACCCCCAACCCGGAGAGCCTGCTCCACTCACCACACCGATCAGGGTCAGCTGTTCGGCCATGAGGCGGGGGCAAAACTCCAGGATGGCCGGCTTCTTCTTTCTCTGCACATCCCGGTTGCTCACGGCACAGGGGTGGGTGGCCTCTGGGCCCGGATCTGGCTCTGCTAGGCCCAGTGCTGTCCCGGCAGGTGCCACAGTCCCAGGGCCCAAGGGCTCAAGGGGCTCTAGCTCGGGGCCTGGCACTGAGGCTGCGACCATTCCTGGGATGTCCCAGGTGCTCATGGGGCTTGGGGACTCCACCTCGGGGCCTGGCACTGGGGCTGTAGCCACTGCTGGGATGTCCCAGGTGCTCGCAGCACAGGGGCTGGTGGCTTCCAGCTCGGGGACCAGCACAGGGGCTGAAGCCACTGCTGGGATCTCCCAGGTGCTCACGGCACAGGGGCTGGTGTCTTCCAGCTCGGGGCCTGGCACCGGGGCTGAAGCCACTGCTGGGATGTCCCAGGTGCTCACAGCACAGGGGTGGGTGGCCTCTGGGCCCGGATCTGGCTCTGCTAGGCCCAGTGCTGTTCCCCCAGGTGCCACAGGGCCTGGGCCCGAGGGCTCATGGGGCTCTAGCTCGGGGCCTGGCCCTGGGGCTGGGACCACTCCTGGGATGTCCCAGGTGCTCATGCGGCTGGGGGGCTCCAGCTTGGGGCCTGGCACTGGGTCTGAAGCCATTGCTGGGAGATCCACCGGCACTTCAGGGGTTGAGGCAGATGACACCCGCAGTACCTCCGCCACAAGGTTCTCAGAGCACTCATGACACAGGACGAGCTGGTACCGTTTCACCCGAGGTGGTTCTGGAGCAGGACACAGACAAAGGGGCTTATTCTCGACACCTTACCAAGGACAGAGAAGCCCTCAGTGCCTTGAAGAGAACCCCACTCCGGGAAGCCCACCCTAGATGGTGTCCTGCTGCAGCCCCTCACCTTCCAGCTCAGCCACAGTGGGCCCCAGGTGCTCCTCCTGGACCAAGTGGTGGACGACTTGGCCATCCAGGTTAGATGAAGCCTGGCTGTCGTGGAGGATGCTGGGCGCATGCTCGGACTCCCAGGCATGGCGCCTAGCCTGTCCCATCCTGGGGCTGGGAGGAGGCCTGGGGGTGGCAGAGTGAGAAGCCTGGTCTCTCCAGCCACACTGCCCTCCCAGCCCTCCCTTGTGTGGCCCTGGCCGCTCTGCATTCCCCGGCCTGTCCAGGCAACTGCCCCTCCCCATTCCTGACCCTGGGCGTCTGTCCTGGGACCCCATCCTTTCCCATCCTCCCGAATAGGAAGTCCCTCATCATCAGCCCACCCATGGGAATCCAAAGACGAGTGACCTGGTGGGTTCTGCTGTGCTCGCCCTGCCCCAAGTCCCCAACTCCGCCTCCCCCTGTTCTGTGAGACCATGGGCAGTGCCCCTCTGGGCCCAGTGAGCGCTCACATTGTCAGCTCCTCCTCTGGCCCGTCGTCATGCCCCCCAGTACATGAGGAGGCTGGGAGGGCACCGCCCGTGATGCTCCCCGGCTGTGACCTGTAAATGATGCCTAGAGTGACTGCCCGACAACCCGGGACGGGGTCCCAGTATTGTGTCTCCTTCCTTCACTCAGTTATGCTAAGGGTCCCCAGAGGGTCTGCACACAGCGGGTGCTGCACCCTATTGTTGCTGAAGGAAGTCCTACCAGAACCTGCCCAGGTAACCCTCTGCAGCCTCCGGAGGTCCCTCACGTGGCGACAGTGAGGACAAGGACAGGGCCCAGCCACAGGGAATTGCGAGCCTCCGTTCCAAAGGCTGCTTTCCATGTGCTTTTCCAAATTGAGCCAGGCTTCAGGCCACTGACGGGGGAGCCCAGAGGCTTTTCATCGGGTGCAGAGAAGTAAGCTCCAAAGTCGCACAGCTTGGCCGGCCTGCCTTTCTGCAGTGCCGGGCGCCAGGGAGCCCCTCTAAGGCTCTTCCAGTGTTCCCCGTGGGCACCCTAACAGGCTGGTCACCAGCCACCCTGCCAGTCAGAGGAGCACACTGCGGCTCAGACACATGGGGACACTCAAGACACACAGCGGGCTGTGGGCAGAGGCCCGAGGCGCCGAGGATGGGTGTGGGTGCTCACCGGGGGCGCCGCTGGCCCCTGGCCGGCTGGTCAGCATCCTCGGGAGGGAGTGGGGACGCTGGAGGGCTCCAGCTGATGTTTGTAGCTGGATCCACCCGTGCCGTGCGCTGTCTCCACTTCCTCCTCACGCCTGTCCAGAGAGCCCTGAGCTTGGGGACCTTAGTCCCACGGAGAGGTGACTCATCTTCATGCTGAGGGGGCAGCAGGGATATAGTTGGTGGGAAACCCAGGAACCACCAGGATGAGGAAGGTTTGCACCTCACCCGAGAGCCCCCAGTTCCCTGGGATGCGAGCAAGGAGAGGGGTTGGGTGCCCCAAGGGAACGAGGTTCCAGGCCCTCTGGAGTGGGACTGTCAGCCCCTGTCCTGGGGAAGCCCTGGGAGAGCCATGGCAAGTTGCCAGATTTGAAAGGGGGTTCTGGGTGTGGACAGCCTGCCCCAGGTGCAGGGATGTGGAGTAGGTGAATCCTTCCACCAGCTCCTCGATGCTCCCCAGGTGGAGCTCTGCAAAACCAGGGCCTACGAGCTGGGGAGGCGGCACCTGGGGCCGCCTGGACCTCCCCGTAGGGGGCACTGTGGCCCCAAACCCTGCCCCCAAGATCAGGCACACAGGGCCATCTGCGTAGACATCCAGTCCCTGAGGGAAGGAGAGGATACCTCCCAGGGCTCAGTATTAAATGTGGGTGGAAGTAGCTGGTCCCAGCACTCACCTCCACATCCTGAATGATGAGAGCAGAGCTGGGACACTGACTGCCCCCCTCCTCCCCAGCCTTCCATCCCACTCATGCCCCACGCCCACCGCACACACACAGAAGGGGCCGGGGGTGGGGGGAAGGTCAGCCCGGGAAGGGTCACACGTGTGGCCTGGCCCTGGAGTGGCCCGCTTCGGGCTGCCCTGTGTTACCTCGGGGCTCCTTGGACAACAGGGACAGAGGCGTTGGAGGTGGTCCCGGAGCCAACGCCCACAGCGAGCAGGGAGGCCGTCCCTCTTGGCATCTCCGACTCCCCCGCCTTCAGAAGGCTCCACACAGCAA
Organism: Phataginus tricuspis; assembly: GCA_029783875.1. Taxonomy (NCBI): domain Eukaryota; kingdom Metazoa; phylum Chordata; class Mammalia; order Pholidota; family Manidae; genus Phataginus; species Phataginus tricuspis. Next base: position 36,702,776 of record JAQQAC010006923.1, on the reverse strand, counting down.
GACCGCATGTTGCTCTGTCGAGCGTCGCTGGTCAAGTGAGCAGGACTAGGGTCTGCCACCAGGAACTGGGCACCGGGTCACAATCCAGGTTCTACTGGGCGTGTCACCAGTGACATCACTTCTTCAAGGTTCCATGTCCTGGGCCCCTCCCTGCATTCAGACACGCCCACATGCCCCTCTGGGCTGCTGACCGCCCACCCTCCTGGCCCTTGCCGTGCATGAGTCCCCACCAGAGCCCTCTCCTCGCTCTTTGGCCATGTCACCAGGGTCCCAGCTCTGAGGAGACAAGAGCTGAGCTCAGGCCTCTTTTTCTCACCAGTTCCCTGTCCTGCTGAAGCCACGGTACCTCCCAGGAGCTGCCCAACGTCCCAATCTGCACAGGCAGGGTCATGCCAGACATTCCTCCCTAGGGACATCCTCAGGGATATATGGATGACACCTCCAGCTCCTGGGGGCTGGTGTCACGTGTGTCTGACCCACAGACTCAGAGATGGAAGAATGCTGACCAGGCTCGGCATGGACCGTGGAACACCATGAAGTCAGGCGCTGTTCCGGGCCTTGTGATCTTGGGCAAGTCACTCCCCCACTAGGCCATTTCCAGGGGTGCAGCTTGAAGGGGCGGAACGAGAGGAGATCCAGGTGTTACCATGTGCCGGCATCCTCCTTCCAACGGTCCAGGCTGCTCCCAAACTAGGTGCTTTTCAGACCAGTCGGTGACTGGGTCAGAGTGGCACCCTGGAAATGAAGTCTTAGCTGCCTCCGAAATCCGAGGTGGTTCATCAGGCTGCTGGGCTCTTTTTGTGTGTGTGTGGGAGGAGAGGCCGGATACAGCACCTTAATCTTCACCTTAGAAGGGAGAGCTAGGCATGCCCACACAGTAGACTTCTAGAAACTTCTCTAAGACGAAAGGCCCCTGGATTTTTGTTGGATTTATTTCCCACCTTCTAACACATGACTGTGCTATCAATATGCTTAGGCAAGTTGTCCTTCCTGATCACTGGGTCCAATCAGCATAATACCATCCACGGGATGGGCCAGTGTGACGTCTGCTTGAAGGAAAAGGAGAGGATCGTTCCTTCTGACTACAGCACAACCTAAGTGTGGACACTTGATACACCTCTGAGATAGTTTTCTCTCCTTGCCGCCTGAAAGCGAACTGCTCTGCTGGTCTTTACTAACAGGAACAGAACAAAGAGCAGCCCCTCGGGAACCCTCCTGCTGCCGGACTGGAAGGAAACTCCATGGGGGTGGGGGCGGCCCTGGGGCCCAGGTTAGGAGGAAGAGCCCTGAGCGGAGACCTGGATAAAGAGGGTGGCCCTGGGATGACCAGAGGGAACACCCTAGACTGTGTGTCACACCAGACTTGAGGCAGGAAGGCCCCTGGAATCGGAAGGGGGCAAGGGTGACCCTGCTGCAGAGACGGGCCGCACGGAAAGTCGGCTCCCAGGGCCTTCCCTGCCCTACCCCAGCCCCATGGCTTCATTGAGTCCTGTGGGCTTCAGGATCTCTGCAGTCCTGGAAGCCTTCCTGGCACAAAGCAGACCACACTGAGGAGGGAGTACAGAGGGGGCCTCGGAGAGCCCTGCCGGTGGAAGGGCAGGAAGCCCTGGCAGAGATTGGGGCTCCCTGGATTTCCATCACTCGTGAATATTCACGAACGCCCGCTTGGGGCTCTCCTCCAGGTCACACCCTGCTGAGGACAGCCTGAGAAGGGGGAGAGGACCGCTCCCTCACCTAGGGCAGCTGGGGGATGGGGTAGGAGGTTCTCAGGGTCTGAGCAGGAGACAAAAGGTGGGAGGGGAAAAGGATGGGGAAGGTAGGGAAAGGCAGGCATGGGTCAGTTCAGCCAGGCCAGATCTTTGCAAGTGTTCAGTCTATGTCCAAGGACCTCCCTGTCTGGTCTCCTGGGGTCCATGGGCCAGACAGTGTGCACAGAGGGACTGGGGAGCCTCCTCCCTGCAGGGGTGCAGGGGTCCCACCTCACAGAGGTACAAAAGGAGGCCCAGGTGCCAGAGGCCAGGCTGGGGGGCTGGGCTGAAGCTGGCGTCACCCTCACCCACCATCAGGCCTGTCCCCAGATGCTGGCTCAGCTCACGACTCAGTGTGCCAGCCAGGGCCACGAGCTCCACCTCCCTGCTTCACCAGGGCCACAGGGATGCTTCCTCGGGCCCTGGACACGGACACAGGACACCTGGGACAGTCCTGGGTCACCACACAGGCTTTCCACACTGCTGGACACCAGCACACCCCTCACCTGCTTCTCTGCTCGGTGCCCCGAGTTCCAAGGACCTGCAATGTCTCCACGGGTCCCATATGACCTCATCCTGCCTCACTGCCCTCTCACCTTGTCCACTGGGCTGTCTGGAGTGTACCCCAGCTCCTTCCGATGAGCTGCCCCCCTGCCGACAGGGGCTCCCCATTTCGGACAACGGCAGCTCCGTCCTACCTGCCCCAGCCAACCGTAGTGTTGCTCCGCACTCTTGGCCACGTTAACCACACCCAATCCTGGACCCCTCCTAGTCCTGGCTCTGCATGCTTTCCACCCCCAGGCTGCTCTCAACAGCCACATCTCCTGCCCAAACCCCCACCTTGGGTCCAAAGGGCCTCCCCCCAGGGAAGGGGCTACAGGGCTGACATCCATCCACAGGCCGTGGGTCCTGGCGGCTTCTCCCCATCCTCACCTCCCCACCCCCATCACTCCACTGAGGCCACAAGGGCTCCCTGCTCACCTGAGACCACTCTGGGGCTCTCCCCAGCCTCCTTGATTAAAAAATGCCTCTGACCCCACTCTATGCCCAGTCTCCCCTCCACATGCTTCTCTGTACCCAGAACACAGCCCCAATCATATATTTATGTCCCTGTCGGCAATGCTCACTGCCTCCAGGTGGGTAGACAGGGCCTGGCCCATAGGTGCCCGGAGTTAATGTGCACATGCACAACACACGGCCCGCTAGCAGTCAGTAACTCTTTTTTTTTTTTTTTTTGAAATAAATTAGGCTCCTTTTATTGCCCCTGCCCTGAGCCTGTGGCAACCTGGCACCCTGCCGGGTTGCAAGCCTGCCTCTTTAATTGTGGCTGCGTTTGGCCACCCTGCGAACACCCTTGCCTACCCACATGTGCCCGTGTTTGGAGCCCAACAGCAATCTGTGCTGCCCAGGCGACCCCGCCGCTGCTGTTGTCGGCTTTTGGCCTTGAGCTTGAACTTGGAGGCATTTCTTCTTGCCCATGCAGATGGAGCTGGAGGCCCCCTTGCCGGTCACATGCTTCAGAATGCCCTTGTCCACCAGCCCCTGGAGCGCTCGCTTGAAGCGCCAGGCATTGCGAGTCATGTTGTAACCCGTGGTGGCGACGGCCTTCTTCAGGGTGGCCAGGGACACGTGGGTGCGTGCCCCCTTGTTTGCCACAACCCCCAGGATCACCTTGGAGATGCTGGGCTTCCGGTGGCCTTTGGGGCAGGCATGGTGGCCAGTCTCATTCTTGCTCGGGAGTTCGGACATGCTGGCCTGCCTGCTGGTGCTCAAGGCAGTGTTTGAGGCCAAGGGTACAGATGGCGGGGGCAGTGAGGTGTCATTCTGCCTCTGTCCCTGGGGGGGATGAAGGGAACTGGGAGCGAGGTCCTCCAGGATGGCAGATAGAAGTCTCCACCGGGTTTCTTCTTGGTGGATAAGGTATCTCCCGGCTCCTGCTCCCCGCACAGGCTTCCTTGAGAAGCTTCAGTCCGAGCCTTGAGGGGAGGGAGGCCCAAGGATGACCCCACAACGGGCCTCGGGAGACTTGTGCCTCAAGCTCAGGGGCTGGTGAAGTTATCTCTTGATGACCTCAGGGAGACATTGTGAGGTCACCAGAATCCTGTGAGGCTCACAGTAGCCCCAGGGTTTCCTGCTGAAGGCAGATGCCAGGTCGTGAGCAAGGCACGTACTTGGGGAAGAAGGGCTGAGGCTACGTGGGCCTGAGGTGTGGACTGTATGGTTTGGTTCTGCATGCCAGACCATTTCAGGGTGCTCTGAGACCACTGTTTTTTTTTGTTTTTTTTTTACAATTTATTTTGGTATCATTAACCTACAATTACATGTGCAATATTATGATGATTAAACTACCCCCTTCATCAGGTCCCCCCCACCAACCCCCTTACAGTCACTGTCCATCAGCGTAGTGAGATGCTATAGAATCACTACTTGCCTTCTCTGAGTTGTACAGCCCTCCCCATGCCCCCCCTACCTTACGTCTGCTAATCGTAATGCCCCTTTTACCCTCTTATCCCTCCCTTCCCACCCATCTTCCCCAGTCCCTTTCCCTTTGGTAACTGTTAGTCCGTTCTTGGGTTCTGTGAGTCTGCTGCTGTTTTGTTCCTTCCGTTTTTTTCTTTGTTCTTGTACTCCACATATGAGTGAAATCATTTGGTACTTGTCTTTTTCAGCTTGACTTATTTCTCTGAGCATAATACCCTTTAGCTCCGTCCATGTTGTTGCAAATGGTAGGATTTGTTTTCTTCTTATGGCTGAATAATATTCCATTGTGTGTATGTACCACTTCTTTATCCATTCATCTACTGATGGACAATTAGGTTGCTTCCATTTCTTGGCTATTGTAAATAGTTCTCCAATAAACATACGGGTGCATCTGTCTTTTTGAAACTGGGCTGCTGCATTCTTAGGGTAAATTCCTAGGAGTTGGATTCCTGGGTCAAATGGTATTTCTATTTTGAGTTTTTTGAGGAACCTCCATACTGCTTTCCACAATGGTTGAACTAATTTGCATTCCCACCAGCAGTGTAGGAGGGTTCCCCTCTCTCCGCATCCTTGCCAACATTTGTTGTTGTTTGTGTTTTGGATGTTGGCCATCCCCTCTGGTGTGAGGTGATATCTCATTGTGCTTTTAATCTGCATTTCTCTGATGATTAGCGATGTGGAGCATTTTTTCATGTGCCTGTTGGCTATCTGAATTTCTTCTTTAGAGAAGTGTCTATTCATGTCCTGTGCCCATTTCTTAATTGGGTTATTTGCTTTTTGTTTGTTAAGGTGTGTAAGTTCTTTATATATTTTGGATGTCAACCCCTTATCAGATACATCATTTATGAATACATTTTCCCATATTGTAGGATGTCTTTTTGTTCTACTGATAGTGTCCTTTGCTGTACAGAAGCTTTTCAACTTGATATAGTCCCACTTGTTCATTTTTGCTTTTGTTTCCCTTACCCGGGGGGATATGTTCATGAAGAAGTCGCTCATGTTTATGTCTAAGAGATTTTTGCCTATATTTTTTTCTAAGAGTTTTATGGTTTCATGACTTACATTCAGGTCTTTGATCCACCTTGAGTTTACCTTTGTGTATGGGGTTAGACAGTAGTCCAGTTTCATTCTCTTACATGTAGCTGTCCAGTTTTTCCAACACCAGCTGCTGAAGAGGCTGTCATCTCCCCATTGCTCCTTTATCAAATATTAATTGACTGTAAATGTTTGCGTTAATATTTGGATTTTCTATTCTGTTCCACTGGTCTGGGGTCTGTTTTTGTGCCAGTACCAAATTGTCTTGATTACTGTGACTTTGTAGACGAGCTTGAAGTCAGGGAGCGTAATTCCCCCTGTTTGATTCCTCCTTCTCAGGATTGCTTTGGCTATTTTGGGTCTTTTCTGGTTCCATATGAATTTTAGAATTATTTGTTCCAGTTCCTTTAAGAAAGCTCTTGGTAGTTTGATAGTGATTGCGTTGAATCTGTAGATTGCTTTAGGTAGTATAGCCATTTTGACAATATTTATTCTTCCTAGCCAAGAGCATGGGATGCATTTCCATTTGTTAGTGTCCTGTTTAATTTCTCCTAGGAGTGTCTTGTAGTTTTCAGAATACAGGTCTTTCACTTCCTTCGTTAGGTTTATTCCTAGGTATTTTATTCTTTTTGATGCAATTGTGAATGGAATTGTTTTCCTTATTTCTCTTTCTGTTAGTTCATCGTTAGTGTATAGGAAAGCAACAGATTTCTTTGTGTTAATTTTGTATCCTGCAACTTTGCTGAATTCAGATAATAGTTCTAGTAGTTTTGGAGTGGAGTCTTTAGGGTGTTTTATGTACAGTATCATGTCATCTGCAAATAGTGACAATTTGACTTCTTCTTTACCAATCTGGATGCCTTGTATGTCTTTGCTTTGTCTGATTGCCGTGGCTAGGACCTCCCGTACTACGTTGAATAACAGTGGAGAGAGTGGGCATCCGTGTCTTGTTCCCCATCTTAGATGAAAAGCTTTCAGCTTCTCGCTGTTAAGTATGATGTTAACTGTGGGTTTGTCATATATGGCCTTTATTATGTTAAGGTACTTGCCCTCTACTCCCATTTTATTGAGAGTTTTTATCATGAATGGATGTTGAATTTTGTCAAATGCTTTTTCAGCATCTATGGGGATGATCATGTGGTTTTGTTCTTTTTGTTGTGGTGGTGGATGATGTTGATGGATTTTTGAATGTTGTATCATCTTTGCATCACTGAGATGAATCCCACTTGATCATGGTGTATGATTCCCGTGATGTATTTTTGAATTCGGTTTGCTAATATTTTGTTGTGTATTTTTGCATCTATGTTCATTAGGGATATTGGTCTGTAATTTTCTTTTTTTGTGGGGTCTTTGCCTAGTTTTGGTATTAGAGTGATGCTGGCTTCATAGAATGAGGTTGGAAGTATTCCCTCCTCTTCTATTTTTTGGAAAACTTTAAGTTAAGGAGAATGGCTATTATTTCTTCTCTATATGTCTGATAAAATTCAGAGTGAATCCATCTGGCCCAAGGGTTTTGTTCTTGGGTAGTTTCTGATTACCGATTCAATTTCATTGCTGTTAATTGGTCTGTTTAGTTTTTCTGTTTCTTGTTTGGTCAGTCTTGGAAAGTTGTATTTTTCTAAGAAGTTGTCCATTTCTTCTAGGTTTTCCAGCTTGTTAGGATATAGATTTTCAAAGTATTCTCTAATAATTCTTTGTATTTCTGTGGGGTCCATCGTGATTTTTCCTTTCTCATTTCTGATTCTGTTTATGTGTGTAGATTCTCTTTCTCTCTTAATAAGTCTGGCTACGGGTTTATCTATTTTGTTTATTTTTTTAAAGAACCAGCTCTTGGTTTCATTGATTTTTTCTATTGTTTTGTTCTTCTCAATTTTATTTATTTCTTCTCTAATCTTTATTATGTCCCTCCTTCTGGTGACTTTGGGCCTCATTTGTTCTTCTTTTTCCAATTTCAATAATTGAGTCTTTAGACTATACATTTGGGAATGTTCTTCCTTCTTTAAATAGGCCTGGATTGGAATACACTTTCCTCTTAGAACTGCGTTTGCTGTGTCCTACAGAAGTTGGGGCCTTATGCTGTTCTTGTCATTTGTCTCCATATACTGTTTGATCTCTATTTTAATTTGATCATTGATCCATTGATTATTTAGGAGCATGTTGTTAAGTCTCCATGTATTTGTGAGCTTATTTGTTTTCTTTGTACAATTTCTAGTTTTATACCTTTGTGATCTGAGAAGTTGGTTGGTAGAATTTCAATCTTTTTGTATTCACTGAGGTTCTTTTTGTGTCCTCGTATGTGGTTTATTCTGGAAAATGTCCCATGTGCACTTGAGAAGAATGTGTATCCTGTTGCTTTTGGGTGTAGAGTTCTGTAGATGTCTGTTAGGTCCATCTGTTCTAGTGTGTTGTTCAGTGCCTCTGTGTCTTTATTTATTTTCTGTCTGGTTGATCTATCCTTTGGAGTGAGTGGTGTGTTGAAGTCTCCCAAAATGAATGCATTGCTTTCTATTTCCTCCTTTAATTCTGTTAGTATTTGTTTCACATATGTCGGTGCTCCTGTGTTGGGTGCATAGATATTTATACTCTTGTTGGACTGACCCCTTTATCATTATGTAATGTCCTTCTTTATCTCTTGCTACTTTCTTTGTTTTGAAGTCTATTTTGTCTGATACAAGTATTGCAACACCTGCTTTTTTTCCCTTTGTTTCCATGAAATATCTTTTTCCATCCCTTTATTTTTAGTTTGTGTATATCTTTGGGTTTCAGGTGAGTCTCTTGTAAGCAACATATAGATGGGTCTTGGTTTTTTATCCATTCTATTACTCTGTGTCTTTTGATTGGTGCATTCAGTCCATTTACATTTAGGGTGATTATTGATAGATATGTACTTATTGCCATTGCCTGCTTTTAGATTTGTGGTTACCAAAGGTTCAAGGTAGCGTCTTTACTATCTAACAGTCTAACTTAACTCTCTTGTTAAGCTATTATATACACATTCTGATGTTTCTTTATTTGTCTCCCTTCTTATTCTTCCTCCTCCATTCTTTATATATTAGGTGTTTTATTCTGTACTCTTTTGCATTCCTTTGACTGTTTTTGTGGAAAGTTGATTTTTTTTTTTTTGCCTTTAGCTAGTATTTGGATGGTCTGCTTTCTTTGCTATGAATTTATTTTCTCTGGTGACATCTTTTTAGCCTTAAGAGTGTTTCCCTCTAGAGCAGTTCATTTAAGATATCCTGTAGTGGTGGTTTATGAGAGGCAAACTCTCTCTACTTTCATTTGTCTGGAAATTGTTTAATCCCTCCATCATATTTAAATGATAATCGTGCTGGATACAATATTCTTGGTTCGAGGCCCTTCTGTTTCATTATGTTAAATATATCATGCCATTCTCTTCTGGCCTGTAAGGTTTCTGTTGAGAAGTCTGATGATAGTCTGATGGGTTTTCCTTTGTAGGTGATCTTTTTTCTCTCTCTAGCTGCCTTTAATACTCCGTCTTTACCTTTGACCTTTGCCATCTTAATTATTATGTGTCTTGTTGTTGTCTTCCTTGGATCCCTTGTGTTTGGAGATCTGTGGGCTTCCATGGACTGCGAGACTATTTCCTTCCCCAGCGTGGGAAAGTTTTCAGCAATTATTTCTTCAAAGACACTTTCTATCCCTTTCTCTCTCTCTTCTTCTGGTACTCCTATAATGCGAATATTGTTCCATTTGGATTGGTCATACAGTTCTCTTAATATTCTTTCATTCCTAGAGATCCTTTTATCTCTCTCTGCCTCAGCTTCTCTGTACTCCTGTTCTCTGATTTCTATTCCATTAACAGTCTCTTGCACCTCGTCCAGTCTGTTCTTCAGCCCGTCGATCGATTGTTTCATTTCTGTAATATCTCTCCTTACTTCCTCCCTTAGCTCTTGCATATTTCTCTGTAGATCCGTCAGCATGGTTATGACTTTTATTCTGAATTCTTTTTCAGGAAGATTGTTCAAATCTATCCCACCCGGCCCTCTCTCTGGGGTTGTCTGGGTGAGTCTTAACTGGACCATATTCTTCTGTCTTTTCATGGTGATAGAAGTGGTCGCAGGCAGGTGCCACATGTGTCAGCCGAGAGAACAAAGTCCCTTCCTACTTGTTGTTCTCCTTTCCCTTCTCTGCAGCCTGTGCTGGTTACCTGCACACTGGGAGGCAGCCTCTGGGATAATCCACTAAACTGCCATGGATGGGGCTGTCCTCAGGCTAGCCTAGACCACTGCGGGGGTTTGCAGCCATGCTGGGTGCGTTCTGCACCCCTTGGTGCCTTTCGGCCCTTGCTCTGGCTTCTGCAGCCCTTCCTGGTTAGCTGTGCGCCCGCTGGGAGGAGATTCTGTACGGCTCTTCCCGGTTAGCAGCACACCTGCTGGAAGGGGATTCTGTGTAGTTGTTGTGGGCAGGGCCGCTCTCCTGTTGTTTCAAGGCTGTGGCGGATCCACTGCAGTGCTGGCCGGGGGGAGAACGAATGGCAGGTTGCTTGTCTCTGTGAGGGGCTTTGGGGCTGCTTTACCTGGCAGCTGGTTAGGGGGCCCAAAGTTCCTCAAGATTCCCAGCCTGCTGGGTTGAGTGTGCTGGGACGATTTTGTTCCACTGTTGGGCCCTTGTCTCTTTAAGACTTTTAAGAAAGCGCCTGCTTTTCTTTTGTCCCAGGGGAGCCAGCTGTGGGGACCCGCTCGCAGTCTCCGTCTCGTATCCTCCCATTCCGTTTCTCTAATCTCCAGTACACCATGCGATGTGAGTCTGTGCTCCTGGTGCAGATCACCAGAGCTGGTTATTTAGCAGTCCTTTGCTTCCACTCCCTCCCCACTCTGATTCTTTTCCTCCTGCCGGTGTGCTGGGGTGGGGGAGTGCTTGGGTCCCATCGGGTCGTGGCTTTGTATCTTACCCACTTTGTGAGGTGCTGAGTTCTTGCAGATGTAGCTGTAGCCTGGCTGTTGTACTGTATCTTCTGGTCTCTCTTTTAGGAATAGTTGTATTTGTTGTATTTTCACAAATATATATGGTTTTGGGAGGAGATTTCTGCCGCCCTACTCATGCTGCCATCTTCCCGAAACCTTCCTGCCTCTATATTTTTTAATTTGCAAGTAGTTTTGGATTTTCCGAGGTGGGTGCTCAGTTGCACAGAAGGGGTGATTGAGCCCAGGGCTGTAGTTTTTGAGGGAGCTGTGACAGTCCCCTTGCACCCCAGTGGGATCCCTGCACCAAGCAGGATCTCAGTGTGTCCCTTCAAGTGTCAAATGGCTGGGGAGCCCTCTGAAACACCTCCAATCCTGCCCTGAAGTAGCAGCCAGCCACATGATTTATAGAGTCCAGCTCAAAACAAAAGGGGAAGGCTCCTTGTTCAAAAAGCAGAAGAAAGCTTTTTCCTTTCTTTTGTAGCTAACTTCTCTCTCTTTCTCCATCTGTCATCACACTTTTATCTGCTATTTAATGCTGCACTTCCTTGGCATGGGGAGACTTCTGGGGTGAGTGCAGATGCTTGAAGATGCTTGGTGACCCACCCCACAAATTGGTGCATGGGGTGCACACCCTGGGCCCTGGACCCCCAATACCCAGGACCTCATAGGAATGGGAGGCAACAGTTGCTAGGGGTGGGGTGGTGGTGGCTGAGAACTCCCAGGGGAAGTGGGGAAACAAGGGAGGTCCTCAGAGTATGCTCCCCTGTCCCACTGGACTTCACTTACAGATGGCAAATTCAAAGATAAAAGCACTAAGAATTATAAGAAGGGCCCCTCTGAGCCTGGGAGCATAGAGCCCTGTGTGACCCCACTGGTCCCATCCCCTGGAGCTAGTCCTGTCTTGTAGTTTGTGTGCTTCTGGAGATGCAAACATGTCTCCCTTCTTTCCTGGTCACTTGTGGGCAATTGGCATTTCCTTGCTCAGGAGAGATTCCCTGGGTTACTATCACTGGCTCAGTGCCCAGGAGACTCAGTCTCTTGCTCTTCTGGAGGTGTAGCTATTTCTAGGCAACACCCCCTCTCTGCACCTTCCTCCCATGTGTGCCCTCTCCACAGGTCCCAGCTGTGTGCTCAGGAAGGCTCCTCTCCATTCTGCCAGGCCTGCGGCTCCTCTGGGGGGACACGGTGGCAGGGCAGCTGGGCTGTCTGATGCTACATGGCATTTGCGTTATGTGGGGATGAATAGGTAAAGGAGCTAATAAGACAGAGTGCTAATTAATCGTGGCGAGCTCTGTAGGTTTGCTGTTTTAATGCTGAAAGGAAAAGGCATTTATGGTTTTCTTCCTTCCACTAGCCTTCCTGTACAATTATTTCGTCTGCTGCAGAAAATGTGCAGATCACTAATAATTATTAAATCTGATCATCATTAGCCTCCAAGCTCCAAGCAGCCTGCTCAGCACATTCCTGGCTCCTGAACACCACCGCCTAATTCAGGGAGGGGAGAACAGCAGGGCAAAGGGAACGGTGGGGATGGGGGGTGACCTGGCTTTCTCAGGGGATGGAAGGGGGCTGGATATGTGCCCATGGCAAAGCTCTTGCCCTTTGCTGGGAAGAAGCCTTCACTCCTGCTTTCCATGCATACTATATGGAAGCCTTCCAGTTCTCGGCGTTTGCCTCGGGAGCAGGGAATCACCTATGAAAATGACTTGATACGTACACACACCTAAAGATGTGTTCTAAAGAGACTCCTGTTCTGTTACAGGTTTAGTTAATGACTGAAGGGCTCAAGGTCCAGTACAGAAAAATCCAGGTGTCCTCATGGTTTGGAGAGAACCAAAAAGATGAGCATAGGCTGCTATTTGATCTGGTCAGGGTCCCGCAGGAAGGAGCTGGCACATTCAAAGGATTCACTGAAGAGAGGTTAATGAAGGACTGCTTTATAGGTGCAGGTAGGTGTATTAGCTGTGTTTCTGGCTTCTGTCAACTTGATGCTTTAACATCTGCCCTGCATGTATAGGCAAGACTCATCATGTTCTGGGCTCAATAGTAGACCTGAGTCACCCGGCCTTGGCCTCCTAACCCCAGGCCCTCTTCCTGGGGGAAGAGTCATCTTCCCTGGGGGTCTGATTTTTCAAATTCAAACCAATCAATCCAGAGCCTAACCAACCATCCTTACCCCTTTGCCCCAGCTACCTCTCTTATGGGGCCCTCACACTCCAGGTCACTGGACACCTACTCTCATCCCTTTGGGTCCAGGGGCCAGATAACCTGGGGCAGCCCCAGAGCCCACTGAAATGATTCACACCAGCCACCCGTGCCCACAGTTCTCCCTTCTCCCTCTGTGCTCTGCTCTGGTGCTTCTCCAAGGGGCCCTCCTGGGTCATGCTGTGCGCAACTCCCTTTGCCATATGTGCGTATAATAAGCTGTCTTTCCAACAGCAGTCACCTTCTGATATGTGAGCCTAAATAATAATAATAACAGTTAATGAAAACCACAGGGTTAAGGGAAACCACAAGGAATGGTGAGCCATCTAGGGAGTGGCCAGGAAGCCATTACCACTGGCAGGCCTGAAGGAGGAAGAGAAGGGAGCATCATTATTAGATGCCAGCAAAAACTATAGCTTTGGAGAGGGTGCCTGCCAGCTGCGGCCATAGGAGAGCACTAGTCATGGTTAAAGGGCAGCCCTGCAGGGACAGAGTGAGGAGTTAACAAACCCCCCTGCTCTTCTCTTCCCGGCCTGCAGCCCAGGCCTCCCAGTAGCTGAATCCAAGCAGCCCCTGAGGATAGTTCCTGGCACCCCAGCAGGTGTGGAACTGATCTGGAGTGTCATGGTGTTAGATCAGAGACCATGGAACCTTCCCCAGGCAATGGCTGGGTGCTTTGGAAATGGGGAGGGGGGGATTCAGAGAAGACTCTAAACTATAAGGAGCCTCTCTTTGAGCAGACAGATCCAGGATGGGTGGCTCTCAGGATGGTCTAGACCAGTGCCTCTCAAACTGTACTGTATTGTATAAACAAATCCCCCTGGGAGTCTTGTTGAAATGCAGATTCTGACTCAGCGTGTCTGAAGTGGGGCCCGAGATACTACATTTCTAACAAGCTCCCAGATATGCCCATGCTGCTGGCCCATAGGCCACACATTGAGTAGCCAGCCCAGGTCTTCCTTCCCCGCAGTCCTGTGCCCCTTCCCAGGGCTGGGCTGTCAGAAGGGTGGCCCATCTCTGTCTGACCTGTCCTCCCCTAGCCCTATGTCCATCTGCTCCCCACTTCGGAGCACCTTTGAAATTCATGTTTCCCCTCCACTTCAGGGAGAGTAGATAAAGGCATTTCTTACTATCTGACCAGAAATCAACTTCCCTGAGATAGCCTGACCTAGGGTAGCTTAAAAAAGGAAAAGTTTAATTGGCTACCATAAACACAAACAAAGTGGTGTGACACCACCACAATCACCAGCTTTTCCTCTCCACCCTCAGTCTGCAGTTAATTTCTCAGCTTGCCAAGGAAAGTCCTGGAAGGGACTCTTGAAAGGTTGGTGGCTCATCCCCATGCAGTGGGCTCTGGGGTCCCATGGCTCCCTTTGTATCCAGGGTCTGGGGAGGGGGGAGGCGGTGGTGTAGAAGTGAACTGCGCTCTCCTGAGCCTCGGCCATGAGCCAGACGCCGTGTGGGGTAACAGGTCATCTGGCCCACCATCTCCACACACAGGCACGCATAGTCCATTAAAAAACTTTTTTTTTTAATTGAAGTAGAGTTAATATATATTATATTGGTTCAAGTATGCAACATAGTGATTCAACAGTTATATATGTTATTAAATCTTCACCCAACTAGTGGGGCTACTATCTGGCAACTTAGAAAGATGTTACAGAATCGCTGCCTACATTTTCTGTGCTGTAACTTCATCCCAGGGACTAATTTATCTTGTGATTGAGAATAGTCCATTTCTATGCAGGAGGAAATGCAGGCTTGGCTGGGTGTAGCGGCAAAGCTGGACTCGGTTTTGTGTCTGATTCCCAAATCAAAGCTCTTTGTTTCGGCTTCCAAGGAGGAGAGAGAAGGGAGGCACTCCCCTCGGATTTAAGGGGTGGGCGACATCTCAGTAATCAGGATAGATAATATTTTAATGCAATATTAAAAAAAAAAAACTAATTCAAAATATGCACCATGAAAAAAGTATATTCAAATAAAGACAGGGTCTGACTGGGCCAGGATAAACGGGAGGAGAGTCAGGCCCAGTGCAGGGTGGGAACGGTGTTCATTCAACATTTGGGTACACTGTTTATCATGGGTTTTTGAGCTCAGGCTCATTCTGCACAAGTGGGGACACTGAGTCTGCCTCTGTTTCAGCACCCCTAAGTGGGGACGCACATGCTTTCCTCCGAGGTGTGCAGAGAACCTGGCTTGGCACAGCAGGTGCTGAATAAACGTGAGAGCGCTTTCCTCTCTTTTCCTGACTTCCATTTTTGTCCCATCTGCTTGTCTTTGCTTCCTCAAAGCCACCAAACTCGGTTAGCTCCTGTGCCCGTCAGATCCATCCTCCTTCAGCCTCCTGCGTGTCCCGGGATGCCAGAGATGAGGGCGAGGCCCTTGGCCATCTCATCTACCAGGAAGTCAGGGCCAGGAAATATACTGAATTTTCCTGGTGCTTCCTTGAATTTTGTGTGGAGGTGAGGGCCCCACTTTGCCCCAGACTCACCCTTTCTTCAAATGCTTAAGGAAATCTTGACTCCCTGCCTCCCTCCTGGCTCGCCTCCTCCTGTTGACGGAAGGGGCGCGCCCCCCACACTGTCCTCAGAGGCGGGAGAAGGGCCTGGGGGGAGGGGGCATGCCGTGGGGGAAGGAGGAGTCAGGGACATCTGTGAGCTGGGAGGTGTTCATGTCGTTTCAAGCTGAGAAGCCAGATGCTCCGGGGTCTGCCTTTCACGTCTTTGAATGACACGAGTCCTTCCAGAACTGGGAGCCGGGTCAGCCAGGCTCAGGACACCGGGCACGAGGAAAACTGGCAGGATGGTGTCATCTGCCCGGGCTCCTCTGCCCTCCTGGATGGGGGCCCGATCTGCTCTGGGAGACCCGCCTGGCTTGCTCCTCTCCCACCCTGCTGATTGTTCCCCAGACCTGGGGCTACCCGACTTTGGAGGAGCCAAAGCGGGGTGCAGGGCTGATCAGTCCCCGCCTGGACCGCGGCCCCACTCCAGCTGAGCAGAGAGGAGGGAGTAGTGGCCTGTGTCCCGAGGAAACGCGTGGGGATTAATGAACCAAGTCTGCAAAGGGTTTGGCTGTGGGAAGAGTGCCTTTTCTCTACAGGTCCCTTCCCAGGTGGGAGGCATGTCAATGGGGTGGAGAAATTCCTGGGGCTGGTCCTGCAAGGGAGCTCTCCCTCCCTCTTCGCCTTGCCCTCCACTGTCCCCCAGACCTCCAGTGTTCCCTCCCCTCTGCCTCCTCCCCCAGCAAATCAATCTCAGCAGGGAAAGGAGCAAGGCTATTATGGTTAACACCACTCCGCCCGCCCGGAGTCGCCGGGTCTTAGCTATTCATCATTCCTAATTAATTAAAAAGTAATTACTTATGGATCCAACTTTCATTATTTACACCCCCCAGGCTGTGAGGATATTACTTTCTCAGTCCCTCTGGTACCCTAAGCAGCTCTGATGCCAGCGATTGCCGTGCCAAGCACGGTGAGGGTTGAGCTCAGGCAGGCATTCCAGTTGAGGGGATCCGAGTCCCCATCAGGGATCTGCAGCCACTTCTGAGAGCCCAGGAGGGGACTCTGAGGCGCCGAGGCTGCTCAGGTCTGTGCGAACTCACAGGTTAACCTTCTCAAGATCGGAACAACCTCCAACCCTGCTACTCAGTGTGTGGTGGTGGGTCAGCTGCACCGGCGCCACCTGAGAGCTGGTTAGAAATGCAGACCCTCAGTCCCCACCCCACCCCCACAGAAGCGGAATCTGCATTTTAATAACATCCCGAGGCCTTCTGGTGCATATTCCAGGGTGAGAAGCGCTGCTCCAGTGGACAGAGAGCCAAGCCTATTAGACACTGTTCTATGCGGGGCCCTGTGGCTTCTGGTCCTTGCCCCTGACCCACGACTAGGCTGATGGGTACAATCCGTGTGCCAAGCCCCTCTGCCCCCAGCCCAGAGCCCTCTGTGCTAATTCCTGCCGGGTCTACCTCGCCAGGTTGTTGTCAGGGTTAATCAGGCTAACGTATGGCAAAGCGCTTTTGAAACATAAGTGGTGCTTCAAATGACATCCTAATCAATTTCCCCCTGGCCCGTCACCATTCACCAGCTTCCCAGGCTGCTCCCCACAGTTTAGTCCCTTTCAATTGTTTTTCTGCCCTCAAAATGTATTTGTCCAGAGATCTGTCTGCTCCTTTTCTGTCTGCTCTGTGGGTAATCTGGTAAATGAATCCAGGCTAATTACTCATGGGTATGGGGGATGCTTCCCTTCTCCTGATCCCATAACAAAGTTGCAACATTGTGGAGCAAGTGAAGGTTCCTGTGGCCAGGATTCTCACCCTGCCCTGGTCGGCTTGCTCACTACCCACATGTGGGCAATGCGTTGTTACTGACTCTATATAAAGAGGTCCGCCCAGTGCTCTGGGCTGCTGCATGGCTGCAGGAGAGCAGAGGCTGGAGTGGTGGCAGTGGCAAGGACAGAGACTGAGACGGCTGCAGGGGCAGAGAGGCCCAGAGGCAGAGACTGGCTTGCTGCATGCAGACTCGCTCTGAGTGGACGGGATTCTAGTGACTGACCTGCCACCATGGAAATAAAGTTGGATATAAACCCTTTCACCCCAAGAACGTTTCATTGTCATTTTTTCGGTCTCATTGAATCCACAGTGAACTTGTCCGGGGCTGAAATCCATTGGCAAACATAAAAGGCCCTTCTCCCCGCTAAGGCTTAGGAAGTGCACAAGCGTGGGTAAGTGATTTCCCTGCCTGCCCGTGTCCTCAGGGGTCAAGTGAGGGCGCCCCCACACTCAGAGTGGGGAAGAATCTGAGCTCATTGGCACACGCCGCTCCGTTCATTGCAGTTGTTACTATGATGGTTGCCCCAGTCTGAGGCTTGGCCCCAGCACCCCAGGAGCTGACCGGAGCACTCCTGGGCCTGGTCAGAGATGCCCGGGAAGGCAGGATGGTTTTCCACATTTGTGACCAGGAGTGTCAGGCTGGGGACCCAGTCATAGCGGTTACTCGGGGGACTGGAGTGCCATGAATTTCTCTAGCTGAGAAGCAGGACTGAGGAATCCTGAGTAAGGGGCTTGGGGTTCAAGACACTCTGTTCCCGTCCCTTCATGATGTCTGCCAATTGGCTGCTCGAGAGGATGGGATGCAGTGTGCGGAGGGTGGGGAGCTCTGACTGCGGCAGCCACCTCGCCGGGGCAGCAACTCAGTTCGTGTTTGGGAGGCCGGTCCTGCAGGAGTCTCGCCATGACACTGGCCCCACCGGGGGGTTGGCAGCCGCCTTGCTCCGTTCCTGTCTCCCGCCTGCAGTGAATCTGTCTCGGTGTTCAACTGTGCATCAGAGTCGACCAGAACAGGAGCTGGGAAAGGATGTAGGGGTGGGGTGGGAGAGGCTGGGGAGCTTGGGAAGCAGAGGGTGGAAGGAGGCAGGTGGGGATGCTGGGTGGGAGGCAGTGTGAGAGAGAAATGGAAAGACAGTCCTGCTACTGTGATCCCAACAGTTCTGACCAAGTACCCTTAGATGGGGCTTGGCACTCGGAGGAGGAAATCAACCTCTGGAAAACTGAGTCTGCAAATCTTGGATAGGAAGATGCAGCACCAGCCACCCAGGCAGGACCTCTGGTCCTTTGTTAACTGCATTTCCAAACTCCAGTGAAATCTCACAACCATCACTGGCACGGACAAGCCGCCCCTGGTCACTGCAGCCTCTGGCTCCTGGTTCTGTATCTGGAGCCCCATGGCCCTCCTCACACCTCCTAATGTTTCAGTTTCTTTTCCCAATAACACACGACAGGATAATGTATTGGGATATTAATTGGCGTGTTGTTTTTATCGCAGGAGAGGAATCACACTGTCTGGAGCAATTTGATTTGGTTCTCTGCATTTTCTGCTTCCCCATTCGAGGGTGAGCCTTTCTGCTTGCTTGTCTTGGGACCCTTGCAGGGTGAAGGCAAAAGGTGTGAAGACCACCCTCTTTCCTCCTGGTCGCCGGGAAAGCCTCGGCTCACCAAGTAGATAGATGGTAGCCCAGAGTGGAAGACTGAGGGCCGAACCTTTGCAGGGACAGAGGCAAAAGCAGCAAAAAAGAGGGAGGTTCCCCAAGAGTAGGCAGGAGAGCTGGGGGTCTCCTTGAGTTCTGCTCCTGTGAGGCAGCCTGGAGGAGGGGGTTGTGGGATTAGGGGTTGGGCACTGGGGCTCCTGCCTAAGAGCAGAGCCCTAGCCTGACCCCAGCCCAGATGCTGGAGACAAGCCAACTTCAAGGGGCCAGTGCAGACCACAAACTCCCGGAATGGTTACCTGGCACGGATTGCTGAGGTGTGAGGAGGGCCCTGGGGTTCCAGCTCTAGAACTGGGAACCAGCGGCTGTAGTGACCAAGGATTGCTGGTTCCTTCATATGATCCTGGGGAGAGAGGCTGCAGGGTGTGAGTCCCAACACTGAACAAGAGTGAGTTGCTTGCCGTCCCCATGGGAGTCAGTCTTGGAGTTAGACTGACTCTCACTTAAAATGAAGTCATGCACCTTTTCCTGCACCCTCGAGATGGAGATTGCATGTGTCCCGTGGCAGAGCACTGGCAGGAGCGAAAGACACCTTCCTTAAATGAATGGCTTTGCTCCCCCGACCTCTTACCTGCTTGGCCTTCCGTTCCCACCTTGCCCAGTGAGTGGACACAGTGAAGGAAAGTGACCAAAGTGGTGGCCGACTCTGGCTTTGGTTGAAAGTGTTTAACTATTTGTGTTGGCACACACATGCTTGGAAGAGCTCCCCCAAGACATGCTGTGTAACAGCCTCGCTGAGCTTCCCGGAGGACGTATTCTGGTGAGCTGATGCCACGCGGTTCCGTGGGTCCACATCAGCATGTTCTCAGGGGGTTTCCACCAAACCACTCATGGGTCAGGCAGTGAACGTGGATGGGGAACCTAAGGGTAAGGGTCACGCAAGACACTTTCCAACAGCTGCTGCAGACCACACGGGGTCTAGTTTCTGACACCCATGCTTCCCGGGTACCACCAGAGTCCCCATCCCACCTGACGGCAAAAAGCCCTCTGTCCCAGGTCCCCCGCACCGAGGATTGCTGGGACCTCCTGAGGAGCTCTGGCGTGGTTCCAAATCGGGTCATCTGAGCCGGTTATCAAGCTTGATCACTGCTCCAGGCCTTTGGTCAGCTTACAACAGCCTTCTCTGGGCTGCTGCCCACGACCTCCCCCTGCTGTTTTCCTGAAGTACTGCTCGCACCAGTGTATGGGTGCCGATGGTCACATTTCAGGAAGTTTCTGAGCTTGGTGCTTTTCATCAATGATAGTGGAAGTATTTATTTCATGAAAATTGGGAAATGCTACAAACTGGGGCTCCCTCTTCCTTTCCAGAGAATCATTTACTCAACATTTAGCAGCACACCACCTGGGTACCCCACCTTAGTTACTTGAAGACTGGACTTCTTTCCTGAAGGCTTGGAGCAGGCAGAGTGAATTACAATCCCCAAAAGAAAACACAGGTGACCTGCTTACTCCCAGGGTTCATGGGGCCGGCCTTCACTTTAGTCTCCTTATGCTCCACCCTTGACCCTGTTTCAGACCTGGTTTACCTCTCTCAGGAGGCCCCACACAGATCTCCCTTCCTTAGACTCCAGACATCTTCTGACCTGCCTTTGGGAGAGGAAATTTTATTTTTACTTTGAAGGGATCATAATTTCAGAGGATATTTTAATTGATATGCAGAACACTTGTTCTCCTCCATCTCAAACTTATTAGCTCTTGCTGTCTCCATTCTCACTCTGGAAGTGGGTGCTAGGTTTGCAAAACTATGAAGCCCTTTAAGAGGGTGACCCCCAATCAAGGTCAGTCTGACCTTGTTGGGAAAGTCAAATTTGTGTCTCTAGAGAAAAAGAAAAACCAAAACTGCAGGAAGATTGAAAAAACAAGACTTCCTTGTTTTCTAGGTATATTTGCGCACATGTGCGCGTGTGTATCTGTGCACTTGGCGGCAATATTGAATTTTATTTACCTGAATCTGTGCTCCCAGAAAACAGCAAAGATTAAAGGAATCCTTTCATTGTTTCCTGGAAAACTGTTTCCTGCCAAGAATCATCCTTTCCCATACGACTTAGATAAGACTCGTGCACCTCTGATAAGGCCATTCCCTCCAAATTCCCATTCTTTGCCTCATAAGTGATTCACTGAACTGCTTTTTTCCCACTGATCAGTCATAACAAAAAGCTTCTTAGCCAAACTTTGGTTAAGCTCCTCTCCTTCCTCCAGGTCCTGGACTTTGGCCCACCCTCCACCCGAGCCTGCACCCAGCGCCTCCGGAGAGCAGGCTGGCCTCGGGGTGAGCAGGTCTCTGCCTTGCCAGCCCATCGCCACCTCGTAGACCCCTTCCCCATGCCTGCTTCTTTCCAGCCTTGTTTACAGCTCTCCATACAAAACCCTTTCGGCCAAACTCTTGGGGTTCTTGCAGATCTTGGGGTCAAAGTCTCCTTTCTGCTGCCATGGCCTTTGTCCCTGTTGCACAGCACCTTCCAATGCTACAATAATAATCCTCTCGAATAAGCCTCCCCTCACCAAGCTCAACTTTGTTTTCAGCTGACACCAGCCTCCACCTGGGCACCTGGTTGGTTGAGAGGACCCTGACAGTCTCTGGCAATAAGGTGGTCTGATGGGAGGAGACAAAGTTTGGGCAAAAGCAAACACAGGTTCAGTCAGAAGAGCTAATGACAGGAGGAGATTGGGGATAGGGGGAGGTAAGCTAAGGAGAGAACGAGGGGTGGTGGGCATGCTACGTGTGGGCACAGAGACAGCTGAGGTACATTTCCTGTCCCTTTTTAATGAAATGTGACATACATGCTAGCAGTCTTGTAGCACCTGACTTTGTTGGGAGGAAAATTTTTCCTCTACCCGCTTAGGTATAGGTGGTCAGAGTTCTGTGAATTAATGGACAATAAACAGATTAACAGGAAAAGGACACAGTTTATTTCACACGCCTGCAGAGGCACTCTCTAAGGAGTTGCTCTCCAAACAGCCCATGGTAGGAGTTTATATTCCAACTAAATGAGATTTAGGGCTTCACTGGGAAAGTATGGAGGTGTTACTGGCTGAGATGCTGTTTTTCCCAGGATTGTGTCTTGGAGGAGAAGAAGAATGAGGCCAACAGACAAGAGCAGGGAGCGACCAGCAAAGCTTTTGATGAGTGTAAAGAAAACACATCCTGCTCCTCAGGAGGGGCTCCGAGAGATGATGCCCCTTGGGCTGCAGTGGCCGGGGTTTACAAGCCCATCAAGGAGGAAATGCTCCTGGTTGCCCGGGGCCAGTTCCTAGGGCTGGGCTGGGAAGTCCGCATGGCTGCCTAGGACTCATTGCTAGTGCGGGACTGAGGGATCAGAAAACCCCCTTGCCTCTCAGTTTGGCCATTCGAGGGAGTGACCCATGCTTCCCACTTGGCTGGCTGATCTCAATGCCTAATGTCAGCGTCCTGCGTGGCCAATCTCTTCCGGGGAAACATGTCCTGTTCTACCTACTCCAATGGCTACCTCCTGTCTCAGAAGGTCTGACAAGGCTTATGCTATGGATTGAATGCCTGTGACCCCCATATCCATGTGTTGAAGTCTTAGCCCCCATTGTGATAGTATTTGGAGATGGGGCCTTTGGTAGCTTATTAGGATTAGATGAAGTCATGAGGGTGGGGCCTCCGTGATTGGATTAGCACCTTAGATAAAGACACCGGAGAGCTTGCTCTCTCTCTGTCATATGACACATTGAGAAGGCGGCTGTCTGCAAACCAGGAAGGGAGCTCACACCAGCGCCTGCCACACTGGCACCTTGACATTGGATCTGCAATCTTCAGAACCAGGAAAAAATTAATTTCCATTGTTTTAGCCTCCCAGTCTATATTTTGTTATGGCAGCCTGAGCTGACTAAGCTCATTTTGCACAATTGTCTTGGAAAGTCATGGTGTTAAAGGTCATAGTTTGCTTGTCTGGAGATGTCCCAGAGTGGAGGTAATGGCAGCTGAAATTCTCAGGGAGCTCTGCTTTATTCAGATAAAGGGAGCTCAGAAGGTTCTTCTTGCTGTGTCTGCTGTATCTCAGCTCTCTTCAGTTTAGAGGAAGCAATGTAATTCTGGTAGGTTAACTCTGCTGTGTTTCCTGTCTTCTTTCAGCATGGAGACCAGGCTAGGAGAGTTCAAGAAGGTGCCCAGGGTTGGAAAGACCTGCAGGGATGTGAGGGACTCAGGTTTGGCCCTTAAGAAGAGCAGGCCCCCTCACATTGGGCGAGGTGGCTTTCAAAAGTGGTTACACACCTCATGTGGTGCAGAAGCTGACCCTAATCTGGAGAGGACTGAGGTCCTGGGAGGTTGAATAATTGTCATGAGAGTCAGTATGAGAACCAGTTCATCATCTCTTCCTGGGCTCTTTGCATCAGATTTGGACAGGCAGAGAGAAGAGGGGCCTTCTAGTGTTGGGGACTGAGAAACAGGGGCTGAGAGGACGAGGACACCCATGTAGGGAGCGGTTGGGGATCCTGTGGGGCAGGCAGGCTGGGGTGAGGTCACAAACTTTGGATATCAGGCAGGGGAATTAGGGGCAAGGGCATTTTTAGACTTTCTTCTTCAAACTTTCTGTGGATTTATAAATTTCTACAATGAGCAAGATCACATTTGCAATCATAAAAGGAGACTTCTTTTTTTTTTAAAGGGGACAAAAAGGGGGGGTCACACGAACAAA
>JAQQAC010006923.1:36501207-36679673 GCA_029783875.1 Phataginus tricuspis | reverse complement strand
TCTGGGCAGCAAGTGCTTAACGTCCCAGCTTCTCACTGCCTAGGGGTGCACACCCAGGCCTGTAATTCACAGTGGTTTGACTTTGCTGAGGAAAGAAACTGACCCAGGTGAGCTAGGAGCCCCTTAGCTGGGGCAGGAGCTGTTTCTTACTCAGCGTTGGCACCTTGATGCAGCGCCACTTGGTTCTGTGCCCCCTCCTATGGGGACTCAGAGGCAAAGTCTTTATTCTCGTGCAAAGTGGCCTCCAAGTGAGAGATCAAACTTTAGAGAGAGCTGAAAAAGCAATTAACTTCACTCAAAGTGAAAGATATTGTTTTGTGCCACTAGACAATTTTTTTCCCCCAGAAAAATTACTCCCTCAAAACCAACATTTGATTTAGTCTTTGTTCGTTTTAAGAATGATGTGAGGATATGAACAGGCAACATGGGACTTTATAAAAAAAATACGATGCAGCTGAAATAATTTTAAGGCTGGAAGTAACTTTGCTTTGCTCTCTGGAAGGCCTGTACCAATTTACACTCCACCAGCAGGGTTCAAGGAGGGCCTGATTCTTCATAACCTTAGCAGCACTGAGGATTATAATTTTAAAAATGTTCATAAGATGGAAAAATATTGCTTTGTTGCTTTGTTGTGTGCGTCCTTATTTACAGTGAGGCTGAATATTTTTCCTATGGTTATTAGCCTCTTGCATTTTTTTCCCCCTTTTTTCGTAATAGGCTTTTGTCTCTGTCCATTTCTTTTCTCATTGCTTTGCTTGGGCTCTTTACATATTATAGTGAACGTCCCTTGATCGTATACAGGAGTCCTTGTTTACCTCATTCACTTGATCTGAGTCCCTGAAGTTATAAGGTTGCAAAGGAAAATTAAATTGGCCATAACACAAAGACGTCCACTCGTAGGCTGCCCTCTTATAAACTCTGCCCCTAGTCCCACCTCCCTCACGCTTAATGCTAGCATATTTTTCCTACCCTTCCTCATCAGATTTGTGGATTGGTCTGTTTCTGTCTGCCACATGTTGTAAGCATTCTAGAATATAATGCAATACCTTTTCAAATTTTGCCAAAGATGCAGAATTTCCTGCAGTTGATGAAAGTGGTTATGGAGAATTATTTGAATCACATGTGAGACTACTGGCAAGTGAGGCTGTAACAGAATTCAGCCAGTTAACAATTACAGAAGAGAAAATCTACAAGGCTGATGAAATGACAGGCGCTTCAAAAGAGAGAAATTTGAATCTTAGAGGATTAAGACAGGCCATTGGGAAAATTGATGACGCCTTCAAATATTTTTTTGCAAAAATGTCCTCTTTATGACTGTGCTGTGAAAGTCAAACGTGGAATCAAGGGTGTTGTATTACGCTATCAGACAGTCTTGTCAGAAAAATTATGCCCCCACCCCAGATCAACATTTAATTTATTCTTTGTTCATTTGGAGAATTAAAAGAGTTGCATTCATAGCCCGCTTTTGTTCAATGTACGCTAAAACAAACTTTCATAATTTGTAGTTTCTTTTTAAATATAAGAAGTCACCGACATTTATTTCTTTCCATCTTTTAAATGGATTCACTCTGTGACCTTTTCTTCCTAATCCCAATTTTCTTTGAATAATGAGGATCTTTAGTCTTACAATTCGGTTTCTTTGTAAAAAGGACGTGTGCTTCTCTCTGCTCCAGTTCAAGGCCCTGCAGGGACCCCAGGCCAGTCTGGAAGTTCCAGGGCAGCGGTCTCTTCTCTCAGTCGATACCCCAGTGCCCTGGAGGCCTCCTAAGGGCACACATGGGACCTGGGACATGGAAGCTGCTTTCCTAAGGGCCAGACAATTGCAGGTGTGAAGGCTCAGAGCACTCACCACACAGGCTCCCATTAATACAATAGGTGGGCACCTGCCAGGCAAGGCTCTGGGCCAAAGACACGGTTGTCTATGCTCATCACAGGCTTGGGGCCCTAGTCCAGAGTGATGGAAACATTTCTGTGTCAAACGGCATCTGGACGCCCTGGTGGTGTCCATGTTGCAGTTCTGGGCCAGGCTGCATATTGTACCACAGTCAGGATAAGCTTGCACAAAGCCTTCTTTCCCCCTTTCTCTCCTTGCAGTTCTTCTGTCTCTCTTTTTGATCCTTGAAGCTGCTTCTCCCCCGACCCCTCCTGCTGACATCCTGACGGCCATCTAAAACATCTCCCCACCTCCTGCCAAGGGCAGCTGTCCTAAATTCCTGCACATGCCCCTGGCATAGGATACTAACTTTACTGTCTTCAGGAATGGGACAAAAAATGAAATTGAATGTTTAGCAGGCATTATGTTACATTTTCTATATGTTTATAATGTTTTATGACACAGAAATGTTTAATAGTTCTGTAATTAAATCCACTTTTTCTCTTTATAACTTTCCCTTGCATTTAAGCTCTGAGAGTCTTTTCAAAATTTACTTAGGCTTTGGGCTGTTTTTTTTCCATCTAGCTTTCAATACATCTAGAATGTCTTTCTGTAGACAGGGTGAGGTGTGCTGTTCCGGTTACTCATGGCCACGGTAGAGATGTGTAGACACAACCCCACAGTCTCAGTGGGACAGACAAGGAAGCCTCTACCCTGGTACCCATTTAGTCTCCACAGGTTGGCTGGGTGGCTCTGCAGGTTGGCTGGGGCCCTGCTGTGCCGGACCACCGTCTGTAGCTGGAATCGGGTCTGTTGTCAGAGTCTCTCATCCTCCTCAGACCAGCAAGCTACCGGGGTGTGATGTTTTCCTGGAGATGCCATGGGCCTAGAGGGCAGGCTGGTCCTGCAAGCCCATTTCAAGCCTTTGCTTACCTTGTATCTGTTCCTATCCTACTGGCCAAAGCTGGTTCAGTGGACAGGCCTGAAGTCAAGGGGTGGAGAAAGTCGCTCTGCCCTTCTTGAGGCCATGGTAGAAGTGTGGCTGTCCTGCTACTGCAGGAAGGTGAAGGACTGAGACGGAAATTCAATCCACCACACTAGTCAGGTTCGCCCGCATCATCTTGAATAAGCCACCCTTTAGCTTTAGATCATGGGCTTAGGGACGCAAGGCGAAGGAATAACTCTAATGCTTACAAACCCCTTATCACAGACCTGGCAGGGTAGAGAGGGGCAGCTGAGGCTCCCTCCAAACAGCAGATCTGGGTCTTTTGGGCGATAACAGGTCATCCCAGGACACGGATTAGCTGGGTGTGAATGCACAGGATGTAGGCATGTGCACACACACGTGCATGATTGTGTGGGCATGTGGCTGAGATGACAATTCCCTTCAAGGCTGGAAATGATAAGAACAGTAAAAAAGCAGCTAACCTTTTCATGTTCTCCCGAAGTTCTAGGCGCTGTTTGAGCTCCCACGCGGTGAGGTATGGTGGGGGAGGCTGAGCATTGATTACTTTCCACAAAGAGTCATTGTCCTAACCTTTTCCTTCCCTTTTCGGTGATCGGCTGCTCCCCTCCTTCTCTCTGCCATTTAATAAGGAAGAGGCAGGCAAGGGAAGATACTGTAAAATCCAATTAACTGGGGCTTCAGAAGGCACCGTCTCCATGTGGTGCCAGCCCCCCCCCCCCCCCACCGCCCCACGCACCACAAACAACTGTCAGGCTGGCTGCGGCTACCTAGAGGCAGGTGTGCCAGGTGGAGGCACCAGATTGCTGGGAGCCTCCAGATTCCCCAGGCAAAAAGGCCTGGGGTTGTCGTCGCTCCCTCCTCCTCAGAGCGGCATTGCAGAGTGGGAAGGAATGGGTGTGCAAGGCTCTGTGGGCGGCCCCAGGCCCCCCAACCCCCAGCCGTCCCCACTTCCCTCATCTAAACTCCCTGCTCTCTATTAGTCACCACGTGTATCTGGCCTCAAAGGGGGGGCTGCTTCCAGGTTGGCAGTATGGCTCCCAGGCCCTGTGCTGGCAGCCAGGTCCTGTCTCAGGTGGGGCAGGAGGAGGGGGCTTTGCCGCAGATGTAGCTCTTCTCCAGCGGAGACCAGGGACGCGGAGCCTCCGTATATGCAGATGGCTGGGAGTGGAGAGTGCTGCTGGGGCTTGTGAGCAGGATAAATGCAGATGGTGGCTGTTGAATGCAATTTCGGGGGGGCAGACGATTCAGAGGCAGCGCAGGGGAAAGCTTCCACAGCACGTGAGTGTTTCTGTTGTTTTCTGATGCCCCACACCAGCCCCCTCTGCTCTCTCTCCACCTCTTCAGCCCTGGTTTTCTTTGGAACCCAAGCGCTGTCGTTCCCTGGGACTTGAGCCCATCCCACGTGCTCCTCCTCACACCCAAAGGTCAGGATTCCAAGACGTCTCTGACCTCATGGAGCTCGACTCCACCCCATGAGAACTTCCCCCTCCCCTCCGCCCCTCCCCCTGAAGTGGGTTAAAACATGCCCGTAGATTCTGATGCTCCAGCTATGGAGGGACGAGTCTGTTCTCCTCCCCATAGATCTGGGCTGTAGGGTGACTGTTCCCCCCAGGTGATTTGGCACAAGTAGCACCAGGTCACACAGAGCCAGACAACTTCTGCTTCAGTCTCTTGGAACGCTCACCTTTGGATCCCTGAACTAGGTGTCAAGTTCAACTACAGGGATGTGAAGAGGCTCAGGTGGCAAGAAGGGGCCGTGTGCCGGTGCATGTGTGGAGTCTGGCTAGAATCTCAGGGGATTCCAGCCTCCGGCACGTGAGCCTCCCAGCTACTGAGTCTTCCCAGTGGAAGCCCCAGATCAGGGGGCAGACATGTCATGTCTGCTGTGCCCTGTTCAGATTCCCATTGAATCTCTGAGTATAAATAAAGGCTAACGTAAGCCACCAAGTTTGGAGTGGTTTTTCATGCAGCAGTAGTAAGTGGGACCATTAATAATTGCCATTCTTACTAGACCATCCGTTCATCTTTGCATTTCTCCAAGACTGACACCGAGATGAACTTCAGAATCTGAAACCATTCCTTATAGTTGTAGGGTACAGGAGGTGGCTGGGAAAGGGGGTTTATAGAGGGAGATGGTCATAGGATTGCCAGATGAAAATACAGGATGCCACATTAAGTTTGAATTCCAGACAAACAATGAATAAGGCTTAATATAAGTGTATATCCCATGCACTAGTTGGGATGTACTTATACTTGATACATTATTTGCCATTTCTCTGAAATCCAAATTGTACTGGGCATGCTTCTTTTTATTTCTAAAATATGGAAACTCTAAACAGTGGAGGCCTAAGTCCCTGGACACTCTTTCCCATGTCCTGACCCTCAGGAGGTATGTTTCTCCCATTGGTGCCTCCACCCATGCTCACAGCACAGGCTCTGGGCTCTGTGATCAGCAAGGATTCCTGACTTCAGGGAGCCGTGTGCAGGGGCCCGGATGGGAGCTGCAGGCAGAGAAGGACGCTGGCTTTGCCCAGAGGTTGAATTCCTTGTTCAGAGTGAGGATGTATTCATTCTCTCTGGAATGAAATAGAGAGATGTCCATCTGGCCCAGCCAGACACCCCTCTCTTCTGGTACCCGGAGCTTCCAGGCCCTTGCCTGACAAAGGAGAGTGGGAAAGGCTCTGTTCTCCTTTTTCCAATGGGCCATCCTAGTCTTCTATCATTTGGGTTCATTATCCAGTAATGGAAACCAGCTCATTCTCGGCCTGCCGCCGTGTCTTCTAAATAACCGTGGCCGGGGAAATCTCTGTTCTTACTTTCCACCCGTGGCTGGCTCTTATGCCTCTCAGTCCCAGCTCATTAGCTTGAGCAATAACAAAGAGTCAGTCTATCCTTCCCTCTCCCGGCCACCCTGTGGGGCCCTGATCCCAGAGCTCGGCTGGGCACCCCAGCCAAGCCCTGTGGTAGGAAGCATAAATGGGGCCTGGGCTGTTCATTCATTCATTCAACCAGTATTTCCTAACTGCTTAGCATAGGCCAGCAGAGGCCCAGCTGAACCTTGGAAAGTCAAATAACAAAATAAGACAAAAGAAAAGTCGTGAAAGAAAGGGAGCCACCTCTCCCATACACGGGGGAATGTCTGAGGAGTTGTGGGGATGGGTGCTGGACTCCCGAAACATGTAGTCTAATCTGTATACAAGGTAGATATTTCCAGCCACATCCCCCTTCTTTATTTTTCCAGTAGATTTTGAAAAAAAAAAAAGATCATGGTTTGGGGTAAAATACAGCCTTTAAGTGAGTGCACAGGTACATAGTTAGCACCTGCATTTCCCCCTGGTCCCCCTGTATTAGTCACCCAATGCTGTGTAACAAATGACCCCAAGATGCAGTGGCTTCAAACAACAAACATTTATTACCCACAGTTTATTTTTTGAGTTAGGAATCTGGGGGGTGCTCAGCTGGGTGGGTGTGGTTCCAAAGCCTCCTGGGAGGTTGCAGATGGAACATGGAGATGCTGCCTGGGGCGGCACTCATCAGAAGACGGCCTGGGGCCCTGCATCCAAAGTGACTCCCTCAACTGGCAGTTTTGGGGGTCTTGGCTCCCAGCTGGCTGCTCGCACAGAGCCTCAGCTCCTTTCTACGTGGGTCTCTCTGTGGGGCTGCTGATGACACGACAGCTACCTTCCCCAATCTGCTGGGTGTTCCAGAACCTAACCTCAGAAGTGACACAATGTCACCTCTGCCATATTTTCTGGGTCACAGAGACCAACGCTGAGGGAGGAGACGACACACAGATGTGAATACCAGGATGAGGGGTCTTTGTGGTCATCCTAGGGGCTGGCTATCACACATAGCTTTTCCTACTTCAAACTTCATCTAATATTGTGTCCTTGGTCCACATGCAATAAATATTTATTGACATTTGCTCTGTGTGTATGTGTGTGTGTTTTTGCAAGCACTCTTTCAAGAGAATGTAATCTCCTACCTCTTTCATACTGGTCATTCTGCAATGCTCAGATGTGCTGCTCCAGCGGAAATCGCTTCCCCAGAGCCCTTTTGGAATTACCTTGAGCGAGAAGCCCAGGCAGATTCTTTCAGACACTCTCAAAGGTAACTAAATTGCTTTGCTGGGGCCAGATTTTTTTTTGGAGGGGGTCAGGGAATCACCATGTGGGGTTAACCTGCTCTGGTGCAAACTAGTTCAGAATTCTACCATCAGCAGCACCCCCACCTTCACCCCCCAACACACACACACACACACACACACAGCTGAAGTTTTGGCTATTAAGTTATAAAATATTTCTCATGAACTATCTGGAAAGTCAGTTTCAAAGGTGAATTTCAAATAAGATGTTTTGAATATGGCTACATCCCTGAAATAAATGTATAGCCTTCCAGAGGGATAATTGAGTGAGATGCCCTCATTCATGATGGAGGAGTTCTAGAATATTCTTTCCAAAAACTTTTGTTATTTTCTACTCAGACCTACAATTCCCACTGGTGGAGATTACAAGAGTTTATCTCTAGTTTTTCTTTCTTTTCTTTTCTTTTGTATATTGCTCTCGTGGGACTTTCTGGGGAGGGGATGTTTTCAGGTTAAGGACGGGGGTAAGGTCTGGTGATCTTCACGGTATCATCACCTTTCTGGATGGGTTGGAAGCTCTGGCTCAGGTCTTCTTGGAGGCTGACAGTCCCAGCTTTTCTTCTGACCCGGAGGGTAGCTGTCCTTGTTGGCCCTCTTGCCACCGTCTTTTTTGGGGGCTGGGGAGCAGACGGCAGCACACAGACTTGTCTGTCTCTGGCACATCGCCCGCATCCTCCCCCTCCTACCTTTTGCTTATCGTGCAACTTAAGGGTGTCTTTATAGTTTGGTAAACAATCACTCCATTTGTTCTGCGTTCAGTCTTTCCTCCCTTCCTGCCGGTACAAATAATTTGGCAACATAAACACTGTCACTGGTGAATGTTTGCAAGCTCCTTTCCATTAAGTATGCCTTATTTATTTATTTATTTGTTACAAGCTTAAAAAAAGAGGAAAGAAACTCTGGAAGGTAGCAGAGTGGGTTATGTTTCTTTCTTCTTCCTGTAGAATTTCAGGGACTTGATAAAATGTTCTGACAGCTGGCAAGCTACAGCTGCTTTTAAAGGAGGGCTAATAAATATCCCCTCCGATCAAGAGCATATTCAGGGCTGGTATCTAAGAAAGGGGTTGCCTCCTCCCCAAGCTGTTGTTATTGGGCCACGTGCAGAGCCGGGCTCAGCTGAGCACACTGGAGTGGCATTGAAATGAATCCAATACTTCACCATCTGGCCCTGATTGTAAACATGTGTATACAAAGTGAGTGTCACTTCAGCTAATTCACGAGGGCCTGGCTGCTTTGGCGTCTGCTGCAGCTGTCCCCGGGGTTGGGGACAGAGCGGTGGCCCCAGAGGAGGTCTATAGTGGGGATACAGTGGGCAGCCTTTCTCCCAGCAGGCAGGCCGACTGGCCAGAGGAAGGCTTGGCAGTATGGTGCCAGGACACCTAGCCTGGGCATCGTGCACCCACATTTCCTTAGAACTGATGGAAGGCTTTCTATCTTGCTCTCTGGCCATGTTGCTTTGATAGTTAATCTTTTTTATTTTTTAAGTTGTAAATACCCTAAAGGCAGGCTGTGCTACTGTTCTGTTTCTCCATATCAAAAGACTTGCCATTGAGAAAATACTTGAATTGAAATAAATCCCTACCAGCCACTTCCTCTCCCTGTCTGCTCAGCTGCCCTTTCCGTTCTTCCTTGCATAGATTTCCACTATTTCTGCCTCTGCAGGGCTGGGAGAAGAGCTGAGTCCTCATCCTTCCGGAGTGGAAGAAGCGATGGAGGAGCTCCTTGTGTTGCTCGAGCAAGGAGCAGTGAGATGTTGGATACATTCTCTCACTCCCCAGACCTCACTTTTATCATCTTTCAAATGGGATCCTTAGCATGACATACACCTCCTAGGCCTCCCTCCCCTGGTGAAGATGAGAGGCTGGTGTAGACGAGTAAGTGCTGGGTCCACTTAAGAGAGCAGCCACCGCATTCTGGGCCCCTTTGCAGCTCAGGCCTGCCCTTCCTGTGCCCCCTGCAGCCGCTGGAAAGTTCTGATGAGGGGAAACCTGGCAGGTGCGGCTGTTGCTTTGCGCCAGGACACAGAGTTGCTCCAAGGAAGGAGCTGCCCGAGAGGCCGGGAGGAAGTCACGCAGGCAGGGTGGCCTCCCCGCTATCCACTCCCCAGCTCTGCCCAAAGGAGCCAGGGACGCTTCTCAACTCCTCCCTCCCCTGCTCCTCAAAAACACAGCAGACCTAATTTTCTACACATATGGAAAAAAAAATGCACTTCTCCAAACAGCCCCAGGGACACAAAAAGGAGAAAGCTAATTATCTCCCGTATTTTCTTCCAGCAAGGACAGAGGGATGGGAGAGCCATCTACATGGCCAAGAGCAGCCCTAAGACATCTTGGGGTGCAGGGAAGCGGAATGGCTGGCATTTTGGGAAACGGGGAGCAAGGAGGCCACAGGGAGCCTTTGCTTCCTATCCCCAGAGCTGGCACCTGGGGCGTGTGGGTGGGAGCCCAGTGCCACCAGGTGAACCCACAGGTGTGGCTCTGCCAAGGTCAGTCCCACAACAGCACAGCTGATGCCACAGGGAGGCCACGGAGAGGTGGCTGCTCGGGAGACTAGGCCCTTCGCTGTCCTCCCAGGCTCAGTAGGGCAGGGCCCGGCAAGAGGTGGGGGCTGTGAGACCGGCTGAAAGGAGACGAGCCGTGGTTCCCAGGAAGAGGGGCAGGCCCGGCGCAAGCGAGCAACCCAACGACCCGAAACTCAAGAACCCAAATGAGACAATTCCACTTCGTGACACCCTCCCTGTGACAGATGCCTCATTAAAGCTGGACGAGAAAAGGCAAGAAAACCACTTAATCCAGAGGATATTTGCCTTGCTTATTGAGGTGTGTGTGCGTGAATGTGTGTGTGTTGTGTGTGTGTGTGTGTGTTTTCCTGTTGGGTGAATGTTTATAAAATCTTAATTAGGTTGTAAGTGTTGGAACAGAGATGGAAATACGTCTTTTTTTTTTTCTTTCCTGTAATGGTCTTCCTTCCCAGGGGAACATTAAGGCTCCATACACCATATTCTCTGAGCAGGGAAGGTAGTGATGGCCTCTGGCGATGGGTTTTGGGAGAGGAGGGAGAAGAGCCTCCAGTTCAATCACAGATGGATGCCTGAGAGCTTATTTTTCTTTTTTTAAATCAAAACCTCAAATTGTACTCAAAACAGCTATTTATAACCTGTCAGGAGAAGAAGCATTTCACTCTCAATCTTATGTTGAATACATTTTTAACAACCTTTAATGTGACAGATAAGCGGGGCACAAGGGGTGCACATGCCGTGTGCATAGCGTGCTTGCAAGGATCGGTTGAAATAGATGAGAGGGAACAGTGGGTAACAGGTCAGGGGAGAGCCACGGCCCCTCGTCCCCGCCTTTCCCAGCCCAGCTGAGTCCCACTCCTGGAACTAGGGTCTAATGCCATCCCTTTCCAGCACATTTAAAGGGAGCCTGCCCAGGGGACAAGATTTCAGGAGAGAGGACCAGCGAGCAGCGAGCAGTGGTTTGGTTTGGTCTAGGCGACAACCTTGAGGAAATTCAGGTGTCACTCTGCAGAGTCGGCCCCTTGAAGGAAACAGACCACCTTGGCAGGGTCAAGGGGCATGTGTGCAGGAGACAGTGCCAGGAATGTGGACAGCCAGGGTGCCACGACCAGACGCAGCAACCATGGAGCCGTAGGTCATCAGCATGGCCTCCCTCAGTTACAGAGGCTAGGCGGTTTGCATTTTAATGACCTTTCTAGAACCTCACTGTGGGCCCCCAGCACCTGCAGCTTGTGATAAAGGCTGAGGGATCTCCTGAAACAGGCTTGAGGGATCAGGTCCTCATGATGAGGTGACAGTGGTGCTCACCAGCCCTCCCCATTTCAATGAGCCAGTCCAAGTATTCCTGGAGTCCGCCCGCAGGAGCCCCTCTCACACGTGACAATGCAGGCACATCCACCGTGCATCTTGCTAAAATGCAGATCTGATTCAGTGTGTCCGGGATGGGGCCTGAGAGTCTGCCTTTCTAACCAGTTCCCAGGTGAGGCTGAGGCTACTGGTCCAGGGACCACACTTTGAGTAGTGAATGGCTAGAGCCCGGAGCAGTGTCTGGAACAGGAGTGCCCCTCAGCATCCCCCAGGGGGCTAGTTAAGATGCAGATTCCCACCCCCCAGGTGAGAATTTGCATTTCTAACAAGCACCCAGGTGGTGATGATGGGGTCAGGAGACAACACTTTGAGAGTCCTGGGTCTCTAGGACTGAGATCTGCTCCGGGAGCTGAGGATGCAGCAGGGGGGCAAGCCAGCCGTGGAAAGTGCAATGCAGCCTCCTGAGGAGCAGGCGCACACCGCCTGCTGCAGGCGTCAGAACCAGAGGAACTGGAATCAGGTTTTGAAGAGTTGGTCAAATTCGGCCAAATGCAGGTAAACGGAGAGGGAGGAGGCATTCCAGGTGGAGGGAACCTCTGTGTAAGGCTGTGGATGTAGAAAAATGCTAGAAGGTTTCATATAGAAGCACCTCCTCCATCCCAGCCCTTCCTCCCCTCCTGAGAGCCACAAAGAGCTGTTCGCTCTCAGCCTGGACCAGGGGCTGTTCACTGATGACCACACGCTCTTTGAATACCTGGGCAGCTTTTAAATATTATTGATGCCTCAGCCTCTCCTCCAGAGATTCTGAATTCATTGGTCTTGGGTGGGGCTCAGACATTAGTATTTTTTTTAATGTAATTAAACTCCTTCAGAGATTCTAACTTGTAGGTGGGGCTGAGAACCACTGGCCTAGACCCAAGCGTATTCCCATTCATCCAGCTGCAATTTGTCGGGGGTTAGACAAGGAACTGCCCCTCCATTATTCATCACAGCCTCACTGCATCCCCCCCACAAGCAGGTAGCTGAGCATCTGGCAGAGACCTGCCCTGTTCCACCCAGAGCAGGGTGACCTACTTTTTAGCCTGTGGCTTCTCTTGCACAGAGGGGTTCTTGGGACGGAGGGCAGATGGAAATGTCAGCATGTCTGTGGGTTGATGCTGCATTTGGGTGGCACCCAGGTGCTTGTTTCGCTGTCAGATTCAGGATGCAGTATTTAGATGGTAAACTGTAGCTGCCAGGCACCTGCTGGGGAGATCAAAGCATCCAGCAGCATCCAGATGCGCTCTGGGGTTCTGGCTGCCAAGAGCTGGCAGCTCTGGGCTTGGGGCAAGATGAGGCCAGTGCGTGGACTGTCAGCTTGCCTACAGACCCTGGGTGGAAAACAGCGCATCTGGGGAAATCTGTGAGCCCTGCTGGGCTTTACCGCCAGCCCTGGCTCTCCCAGCTACTGGAGATCATGCTGGGCGCACACCTGTCCATGCCCTGCTCTCCAGGAACACGGACCACGGTGCTATTTACTCTGACAGCTATTTTTGGGACCCACGACTCTACATCCTTCACTGTGAGGGGAGACAGGGTCATGTAAGATATGGCAATCATCTCTAGAAGGTTCCATCTCAATGGGTCCATCATGGGGATCAGATACGTGGAAGGAGACAGGGGTTCTGGGACACTATGCCCTCCTCCTTCCACTTCTTCTCTTTAAGGAGAAGCAAAGAGAGGCTGGCTATCATCCCTTCTGCAGTCTGAGTGAGGGGGCTTGGGAGGGGATTGCCCAGCCTTCTGATTTAGTCTTGGGTGTCCCCTTGTGTCCTTGGACCCCTCTCATGTATCTTCTGGGACTAGCAGACTGAGGCAGGACCTGGGAGGAGCTAAGTCTGCAAGACGCTTCTGGCCTCGGGCACAAATGAGCTCAGGTGTTTTCTGGGAAGTGACCCTGTGCGCTGCAAGTCCCAGGCCTCTGCCCAGTGTCACCCGTGTGCATGAACCCTTCCTACACCCATCAGAGAGCATCACATCTTTCCACCTGGCTCTCAAAGGACCCCCATCACTTGGCGCGGGCACCCTCCCTATTGGTCAGTAGGCGCTGTTTCTAATCTCTCCTTGTTTGGATTTCTGAAGTTTGTCTCATCTTGACAAGATTTGAGAAGCATGTGAATGGGATGCACTGGGACGCAGGTCTCTGCTTCCATCTTCTCGCTCCTTCCACTGTCCCCAGAGCACCTCTGGGTGCTGAGGTGAGCCTGGCCACCACGGAAGTCATCTGGTCGGACTCAGGAGGGGTGGGATTTGTGGCCCTGGCAGGAAGGTTCCATCTTAGTCCCGCCGACCCAGGGTTCTGGGGGGCAGGCCCTGAGCCAGGGCCTGAGTGGGAAGATGGCTCTGCCGGGGGCAGAGCAGGCTGGGGCTCAGCGTCAGGTGTTGGGGGACAACCTGTAACGTTCCTCCCAATCCTGAAGCTTGGGCTTTTCTGCTTCTCAGAATAAGGAATCATTGAGAGGCCCTCCTAGTCCTCCTAACCTTTATCTTTGGAAGCTTCTAAACAAAACACCCCTTATTTGCTGCCTCGCATGAAGGGAGGGAGCGGCAATGGTGGTGGGAACCTGCAGAACTGGTCCCAACTGCTGACCGCTCCCGTCCTGCTCGGCCTGGCTTAGCGCCCCCCCCCCCCAACCTCCCAGCAGCACCTCTGCCCCATCTGCGTCATCCTGTCCCTTGCTTGCTCTCCTTTGACTTCCTTCCAGGGTCAGCTCGAATGTCACACCTTCTGTGTTGCTCGTATCTTCCCCTCTGCCCCCTTTCCTCCCCCTTCCCCACCTGCCCAAGCGGGAAGTAATCGTGTCCTTTGGAACTCCTGGAACGCTCTCTCTGTACTTAGTCTTGGCACACATCAATTTCTCCTTCTCATCCGAGTTATCTACCTGCATATCTTATATCATCTCGAGTTGGCAAGCTTCTTAATGACAGGAGTCATATCTCATTCGTCTTTATGGCCACACTGCGCCCAGCCCTGGAAGCGTTGTTTGAATGAAGAGGAACTCAGCCTAGTGACATCCCAGCGATGCATGTCCGCAGGAGAAGGTCGTTCACCTAGAGAAGCTGGGGGCCTCTCCTGCTCTAGGGAAGTGACGGGGTCAGACCTATTCCTCTGAGTCGTCAATCAATTAACAGGCATTTCCTGTGACACATCATGTAACTCTGTGACAGTGTTAGGTGCTGGGGGCGCACACACGGACAGGTCTCAGACAGATGTCACTTTCCACCATCCAGCCTCTACGAATGAACAACTCCCTGATTCCCCCTGTAGGCCAGCCACAGACAGTGGTAGGAATCCCACTGTGGCACCTTCTTGGTTCTTGCTGTAGCCTCCCCAGCCCTGCCATCTGACTCCCCTGGACCAGCCCTTCTTTGCTTTGCACCTTTACTTGGACTTGTTTCTTTTCTCCATCACTCCCACTCATTTCTCACTCCCTCTGTCCATCCTCTGCATATTGTTTCATATCGTCATGTCTGTCGGACTTGTGAACTTTAGTGGTCAAGGCCATGGTGAGAGACCCCACAGGGTGGCAGATTAAAGCACAAAGTGCATTTCTGTCCTGCATGTCCAGGATTGGTGGGGCCTCTCTGCTCCTTGTGGTTATCAGAGACAGGTTCCTCCAGTGTGTTGCTCTACATCCTCTAGATATTACTGTCACAAACACAGCTAAAGCTGGGTTGAAGTAGGTTCAAGCTAGTGGGAAGACAAAAGACTTAGACAAGGTCTTCTCTCAGATGTTAC
Source organism: Phataginus tricuspis (assembly GCA_029783875.1). Lineage (NCBI taxonomy): Eukaryota > Metazoa > Chordata > Mammalia > Pholidota > Manidae > Phataginus > Phataginus tricuspis. The sequence goes on along the minus strand of JAQQAC010006923.1, from coordinate 36,665,085 downwards.
CTTCTCAATGAGGTCTATTTTGACCACTCTAATAGTCGGGTTTCTTCTGCGATAGTACTGTGGAACAAACAAGCCCAAAGGACAGGTTGTGATAGATAGCATTACAAAAATGTTCCCTCAGGATTGCCCTCCCATGGTTATTCAATCAGATACTAATCTAGGTACTGCTGTGCATGGACTTTGCAGATGTAATTAAGGTTACTAATCAGATGGCTTTAAAATAGGGAATATCTGGGTGGATCCACTGTCATCACAGGAGTCCTTGAAATCAGGAAGATTTCAGAAAGGCAGAAAAGGGAGAATAAAGATGTGGCAGAGGGGAACATCAAGGAGATTCCGAGTGTGAGAAGCCTTCAATGTCCTGTTGGTGATTATGAAATGTAAGGACCATCTCCAAGGACCAGAGAGAAGCTTCTAAATGCTGAGAAAAGTTCCCAGCTGACATTCAGCCAGGAAATGGGACCTCAGAGTTACAACTTCAAGGAACTGAATTCCAAACACACACATGAACGGGGAAGCAAAGCCTTCCCCAGAGTCTCCTGGGAAGAACCCTGCTGCCTGATACCTTGATACTGTCCTTCTGACACCTGGAGCCAGCCTGGATTTGTGTCGCTTTAAGCCACTAAGTGTGAGGGGGTCTGCTATGGCAGCCGTAGAAAACAAATACAGAGCATCGCCTATGACATTTTATTTCATGTTTGGGGGCTCTGTACGTCAGCTGTGACTTGGCTCCTCCAGGCTTCCAGGTAGATTCAAGTCTGCTCTTTTTGTCTTCATTTACCTGGGTGTGCTCTTCACATAGCAAAGGCTGAAACACAAGAGACAAAACCGAAGCTTGGGAGCACATGTAAAACCTCTGCCGCATCATGGCAGCTCACGCCCTAAACACATCCCGTGGCCATGCCCAGAATCAGTGGGGCTGGGAAATGCATTCTTTCTACCCTAGGCAGGGTAGGGGGCCCTGCTAAGTCACCTGCAAAGAGCCAGGGTGTAGGATTCTGTTAGAAGGAGGGAGCAGAAAGCTGGTGACAATAATCCATTCTATACATGTGCCCTGTTAAGAATTCAGCCTGATCCCCTATTCTGCTCTGTTTTTCTCACAATACCTATCACCTTACGTCACCTACTTCCTGTGTTTATCGTATGTGTGTGATGTGCATGTGTGTCCTCACACTGGAACGTAAGCTCTATGAAGGTGGGAAATGTCTGCTCTGTTCCCTAATGTATCACTCAGGTCAGACCTGGGACATAATAGGAGGTCGGTGTGTATGTGTGGAATGAATGAATGAATGATTTTAGCTGTGACACCACCACCAAAGTCCTCACCATGGTCTGTGACTCATTTCTGTGTAGGAAAAGCAGCCCACCTACACCCAGTGAGGTGGACGAAACGCCATCACAATGCAGAAATGACCTCAGTTCCCAGGTCTGCCTTGGAATCGCCAATGGTCTCCAGGGGTTATATGAAGTTCTAAAAATAACCCTCAAAAAATCCACTGTGAAACAACCCCAGCTGCTGGAGGAGCCCATGGCTGTAAATTGAAACGATAGGGCTTGCAGAGTCCCCAGAGGCCTCACTTCTGAAGCTAAAATAATAATCCCAGGTTTTTGGCAGGATTTTCTGGATACCGCTTAGCTTCTCTTGAGCATGAAAGGCTGGGCCATCCCTGTCAAATGTAACCACCGTGCCAAATACCTGGCCAAGGGTGTTAGCGCCCTTCGGAATCAGCTAATTGGTACATTCAACTGGTGTTTGTTGGGTGGCAGGCATGGGCACCTCTTAACCCTTGAGGTGTTTTGACGGTAGATGTTATTATCCCCATTTTAGGGCAGGGAAAGGGACTCATTTGTCCAGAGTCACACAGCTGGAGGTGACAGAGCAGAGCTTCAAGACCAAGCCAACGACTCCAAGGCTGGTGCTCATTCACCACTCTAAATGGGTGGATGGTTCCAGAATTCCTGAAACTGGGCTTGCCCAGGGTGCGGCCAGTAGAGTGTAGCTGAAGTCTTGGTGTGTGTGTGTGTGTGTGTGTGTGTGTGTGTGTGTGTGTGTGTAAGAGAGACGGATCTTCTTGGTGAACCGGTTCCTTGGTACCCTCACTGCAGACCCTTTCAAGGACCCCTGGACTCTGAATATAAAGGCAGAATGGCAGCCCAAGGAGGTGGTAATGACGGTAGTGCGAAGAGCACATGTGAGGCGCAAAGGGAGCGGAGACTGATTTGACAACTACAGTCTTGACTAGGGATTCGTTGTCCTATGAACCCAGGGCGAGTCCTCATCATAATATCATGAATGTTTATGGCACAATGGCCGTGCATCAGGCATCCACTAAAAAAACCCGGTCATGTAGGTGATATAATTAACCCCATTGTACAGAAATGGAAACTGAGGCACCGTGTAGACTGTGCCCAAGGACACCCATTCGGTAAGCAGTGGAGCTGGGGTCGGGCCTGGCTGGCTGCCTCCAGGGCCCTGGGCCTTACTGCGCATGCTACATAATACCTGGAGAAAGCAGAGTGCTGCGTGTATTGAGCACTCCATTCTCACCGATCAGAGTTAGAGGAGGGAGCTGGAGGGCAGGGCCAGGGGACCCAGGATCAGAGGCCCTGACCTCCCCGGGATGGGGGAGGGGAGGGACACCGGCAGTTGTATTAAAATGCAAATTTCTGTCTTGCTTGCTGGTTTATCATCTGACTCGTTATACAATTTGCCAGTTATAGAAGAAAAATTACCATAATGGGGCCCTAGGGAATGGCTGTAAAAAGGAGACCAAACGTTACTTATCAGCCGCTCCACTGCAATTATCTACTGCGTTTGTTCAAAAAACGAAACCGTCAGTGGCAGCGACAGGGCGCTGACCGGGCAGGAGGGATCACGTGGGAGCCCAGAGGCCGTGCCTTTGATTTGCTTTCTCCCTGTTCTTCCCACCAGCCGTGCACACCTCCTCCCATACCTTCCTGGGGCAGCTCCCTTGCAGCGCAGGGCAGGGTGGAGATTTTTGAGCAGCAGGACAGACAGAGGTGAGGCAAATGCGCTTCTGCAGTCTCACCGGTCTTTCTGGCTCGGGGATGCCCCTCTCCTGGGGGCAAGCTTGGTGTGGGGGGTGGGACAGCCCCGCAGGACCCACGGAGCCTCATTCCTCTCTCACCAGACTCTCGGGTCCAGGGAGGCTGCAGGTAGCGGGCGGCCACAAGGGAGCAGTTGCCTGTGGGCTGCATGCCTGGAGCACATCCCTGAGGCTTTGACAACTCTTCCTGCTCCTGATACCTTCCAGCCTGCTAAACGCCCCTCCTGGGCTCCGGGACGGCAGGTGCTGGGTCTTATTCAACTTGACTCTCTCGATACCTAGCCTAGTGCTTGGAGCATAATAAGCAGCAAATAAATATTTCATGAATGAATGAAAGTGTCTGTCTATGAAACGTGTCTAAAGTTGTCTTTCCCATGCTCTGGCTTCCTTTAGGTCCAGCCAAACCTTCTCCTTTCCTAATGCCTCTGATAAGTTCTCAGGATTCTATCACCTACAGATGTATATTAAATCAGTCAGGGGAGCAGGTAGCAATGTTCTCCAGGCTGCCCCTGTCTACCCTTCAGGTAGCTTTACTTTTTACAAGCGTTAGGCTCCCCCGCATTCTTCGGCGCTCCGTCGCGGGCGTGGGGCTTCCTTCATCTTGGTCTCTGGAGTGCCTGCTTTTCGTTATTTCTGTCACAATATGAAGGAGAAAACTTTAGTGTCCCCCGAGTTCAATTTACGAAGGACGAAGTCAGAGCGACTCACCAAAAGCTCTGAAACTATGTCTAGCAGGTAGCCCTCCGGCTTCTGGTTTCCTGGACTCTGGGAGGAGAGAGACACAGCACGACCGTTGGCATCCACATGGTTTCCTGCCAGTTATACTTACTCTGGAGAAGCCACAGGCTGGCACCTTGGGTCAGAGGACTAGACAGATTAGAACACAGATCTCCAGTTTGATCTCTGGCTGTCCACCCATTTTAGTGGCAAAACAAGTTGGGATTAATATTCTCAGATGGCAAGCCAATCCAGCAGCTTCATAGAGAAGGCAATGCATTCTTAGTACCTCTAAGCCTTATGGGTAAGGGAACACGTGTTTCCCTCTAGCCTGAAGGTTCTTTTTCAAAGAGGAAGGTATGGGTATGAAGTGAGAGGATGCCATACCCTCCACTGATAATCCCAAATCTCTAGAAGATGGATCAGCAAACTATGGCCCATGGGCCAAATCCACCTTGATGTCTGTTTTTCACAGCCTTTGAGCTAAGAATGATTTTTACCTTTTCAAATGACTGAAAAAGTCAAAAGAATGCTATTCCATGACACATGAAAATAAACCAAGTTCAGATTTCAGTGTCAATAGTTTTATTGGCAGCACAGCCATGCCCACTCACCTATGGATTGTGTAGAGCCGCTTTCACACTACAGTGGCAGAACTGAATATTTGTGACCAAGACTGTAGGCCTGCAGAACCGGAAACATGTGCCATCTGACCCTTTGCAGAAGGGTTTGCTGACCGCTGCTCTGCTGCCCAGATCCTCCCTCTGCCCCTGCTGCCAGTGTGGCCCCTGGACAATCTGAATGTCATGGGAAATTTTCTTGCCTGCTGAGTAGATTTTCTCCTATCTTACTTGTACTTTTTAAGATGGAGAGAGAGAAGTGCTGAAGGATGAAGCTGGGAGCTAATCATTCTTAAAATAGAATGTTTTCTGTGACCTGGCCGGGGTCCCATCCTCTCTGGGCCTATCCTTCTCCACCTGAATAACAGTGTTTCCAGACAGTGATGGGGAAGTCACACACACGGGTAGGTTGCTCCCGGTCTCACTGCCCAAAGAGTCCGATCTCCAAGGACCGACCTTCCTGAAAGTGCTTCCTCTGTCCCTGCCTCGGATATGCTTGTCCTCGTTACGCATGTCATCATGTTTGTCTTTGAAAATGTGATCCTCCTAACGATAGACACGCGGTGTTAAATATTCAACCAACAGACATTTATTCAGTTCCAGCATAGGAACATGGTGTGCGGTCCACCAGGGAGCTGTGGGGCAATCAAGAGGAGGGGGCCCTGAGCTCAGGGAGCCGGGACACCCTCTGTGCGCAGCCCAGCATGGGAGGGAAGCACCCGAGGTGTTCTGGGTGCCCACCACCGAGTGTGTGCTCACTCCTCTGCATCCACGATTCTCACGGCTACGCCCCCAGGGAGGACAAAATTAGCTCCCTTTCCAGATGAGGTAACGCTCCAAGCTCAGTACCCAAGGCTCCCCCCACCCCCAGCCAGTGGGTATGTGGTCTCCGGATTGGCCAGTCCCCGAAGCCAAGCCTGTCCCACTGCCAGCAGAGACCACGGCCTCGATGGGAACGCAGAGAAGACGGTGCCGCTGTGGCTCTGCTCTGTAGACTCGACTCTAAGAAAGGAACAGGGACGGTGAGCTGGTCTATCTTGGGAAAGCCTCTCTGAGTTCTTAGGGTCTTCTCGCGGAAGACATTTCCTCAGCTCTCTGCACCCCAGGGAGCCATGCTTCGCTTTGACCAGGTGAACATAGAAGAAGGGCAAGGTGATGTTTTTATTTCATTCTGCCTTGAACTGCTAGCTGGCATATCTGTCTTCCTCCCTAGATTATTAACTACCTACTGTGCCAGGCACGGTGCTAGTGTGGGGCGCACTGCTTTGTATACAACAGGTGTTCAAGAAATGCTTCTTTTATAGAAGGGTCTCTGCTGAGTGAATTCACACCAATGCCAGGCCTTTTCAAGGAGCTTCCAGGAGATATGAGAGTCCTTGGAAAAAGAGGGAAAATGACACAGATATTTGGGGTATTCATGCTTCCCATTCTCCTACTCCATGTCTGCTGTGAAACAGATGTTCTGTCACTAAGTGGGGTCAGCAAATTTGCTGTTTTTCAGATTTGCTGTTTCTTCCTAAACCCAGTTCTGAAAGTCCATGAAGGAAGTAAAGTTTCTTCTCCAGTCTCTTTCTCTTTGCCATCAGGACGAGCCAAACAGTGGCATCTTCTCAGTATCCACCATCAACTCAACAACTGCTCTCCTTGAGGCCAGGCCAGGAGATGAAGGCCAGAGGCTCATATCTAAACCCCAAGTTCTAGTGTGAGGACACATCACCTCCTCAGATTATTAAAAATGGGTGACCTTGGCCCTCCATGCAGTAGTGTGGCCTTTAAACCTGTGACCTTGAGAGGACAGCCTCTCCCAACACCATCAAGTCAATCCAACATCCAGTACATTGGCCACTGATAGCAAGTTGCCATTTTTAACTCTTGCGCATCTCAAGAGTTTGGGTTAGTGGACAGAGTCCCAGGAAGAACAAATCTCTTTAATGTCCAAAGGATGTACCCTTCAAGACCCTGTCCCCTGTCCCCTCCTCTTTACAGTTCACAATATTGTCCCAGGGCAACTTGCCCCCCGCCCCAGACAATGTCCTACCACTTTGCAGGCAGAATGTGCCTTCGTTCAACCTGAGAAGGGCAGCAAAATGTTTGTGGTCTCCAAGGTCACTCTCTAAAGGTCCTTGAGAACTTTGGGAGAGTGCTTGAATTCATTAACACCAAGTTTGCATGGCTCCACACATGCCCTGTTCCTGCCCCTTCCGGGCTCCATCCACTTTTCTTTGGAACTTGGGTGTTCTAGTCCCAGCCACTCTGGGCTTGCCATTGGGATTCATAAGCACCTGCGTCTGTGAATCCGGAAGGGCGTAATCGTATGTTGCAGAGACAAAAGAAGAGAAGAGAAAGCAGGATGTCTCCATGTCTGCATTCCTGCCATTTGGAGCCACTCCTGTCGGGTGGGGGCCGCCATGAGCTCTGTTGAGTCTGTAACGGCATCTCTGGCCCCCACCCCTGGGAGCCAGTAGCACCTCCATCCTCCAGTTGTGACAACCAAATGTCCTTTAGTGGACAAGACCACCTCCGGCTGAGAACCACTGAGAAAAATGGAGAACAGACTTAGTGGGTTTGATTTCTGAATTCACAGCTGTACCACCAAACTTGCTGTGCTCGCCCCAGCCCTTGACCTTGGATTGTTCCATTCGACCGTAGCCTCTCAGCACTCACCTTCTGCCGTGGCCACCCTGGTCACCCCCAACACATGCACTCCCCCCCATTGGGCATGGCCCCCATGAATTTCACCAAACTCCTGGGGGAAACCTCCCCGAGCACCAGCTCCTGAAGGTGTGGGGAGGCGTGTTGATCAGCAGCTGATTGGCAAAGGGACCAGTCCTGGAGGGGTGAGCAGGCCAACCTGGGGGCCATGATGGTCAACATTTCAGGATGTTGTCGTCCTGAGAAAGGTGGGATCCCTGAGTAGGACGTAGGGAGCTACTTCCCTTGCTGATCATTTAAAGCTTAAATTGAAGTGGTGGCTTCAGCTCCTCAACCTTCTGACTAATTGAAGGTTTGATTAACCGTGATTCTCTGTGCCTTTTAAATGTTTAAATTGATAAGTCAGTGACTCCGTTGGTTAATGCGTGCTGTGGTCCTCCCTTCTCTCCTGGAGGACCACAGGCGTGCTCTTCTCGGGAATGGGGACAGCTGGACCTTGCACCCTCCATAACCAAAACCGTGAAGACCAGGCAGCAGTCAAGGGAAACCTGAAGACCGTTTAGTCACGTGAGAAAGGTGCACAATATCTTGCTCATTGGAAAGGATATATAGTATGATCCTAACAGTGCTTTACAATATGACGAATAGGCACACACGCTCTGGAAAAGTCTTGATATGACACGACAAATGTTAATAGCAGTTACTCTCATGGTGGATTGTGTGATTTTAGTTTTGTTCCTCACACCTGCCTGCATGTTTCAGGTTTTTTACAATCATATGTATTACTTTTATGCCTGAAAATAAAAACCACATTCAATGGTTCTTTATTTTGTGTTATTATTATTGTTGTTATCATCTGATGCCTGCAGAGGCCGAGAGGAGTGGTGCTTGTCTTTTCTGGAGGGAACGCCCACATGGGGTTGGCTGACTCTGAGATGGGGCGGGGCAAGGTCAAGCTTAATGGTCTGGGGTGCAGGCCCTGCGATTCCCCCAGAAGTGGGGGCGTGTACATCTCAGGTGCCTCCTGATGTGCCCTCACAGTCTGCTCGCCTGGGGGATGTGGTACACAGGTAAACAGGCAGGCTTCCGTGGTCAGCACCCAGGGCCCCGGGGCTGGAGCCCGGTCCCCCCCAAGCAAAGCTCCCGTTTGTCCCCCTGAGCCTCTGCCACTCCCCGGTGGCCACCTGCAGAGGAGAAACTCAGAGGAAGGGCTCCACTCCCATTACAGGCAAAACCCACAAGACCAAGGGAGGTAATTGCCCAATTTCACTGCTGAGAATGCAGCCCTCATGGCTGACCCGTTAAACACTCCACTTACTGGACTTGATTTGCAAGTCAGATATTTTTAGGGTGCTTCTGAGTCCTTTGGCTTCTGAAGTGAGTCCCCACTGCCTGCCAGAAGTGTTGGAAGGTCATTGCCTGGTGGCTACGGAGGGGCAAGTAGAGAGAGAGGGAGAGGATTTGGGGTCTGGGGCACCCGTCCCCCTGGTTGCCCTGTGGTTGGCGTGGGGCCCACTGGGGGAGAAGTAAGACCAGAACATATTTTCTTGAAATGCTACACGGATTATTCCCATGGTGGCCATCTGCTCCATGAAGCCCCTTGTATAACATCACAAGGAATCAGACGTGGCGGGGAGTGGCCTCCCATCCCTGTCCCCCCTTCCAGGCCTCCCACTGCAAACGATTAAGAGATGCTGGAAACGAGTTTGTATCTATCTTCATACTCTGGGTCGGCCCCTAACTTTCGGTCTGTGTAAAGTTCTTGGGTCCTTCTTCATCCTTGGGCTGCTTCTTCTGGGGTCTCTGAGAACCTTCCAGTGCAGTTGGCAACCCTCACCTGGGAGATGGCTCTCTGGGCCCCTCTCATCCTACTGGTTGCTGGTTTTGAAGCCAGGTGTGGTGGGGGACTGGGGTTATGTGAAGTGCCAAGGGGGCTGGGTGGGAGGGGGCGGTGGTCCAGGAAAAGGCCCAGCTGGTGGACAATATGTCCCTGGGTGCCGCCTCTGTTAGCAGAGTTCTTTCTTCCTACATACTGTGATTCAACTTAGATTGCTGTTTTTCATAAAGGAATTTTTTCTTCTACTCAAGATAATTTTAAAAACATCTTTCTAGAATATATCTCAATTCAAGTCAATAAACATCTTTTGAGCAGCTACCATGTACACCTGAATGTGCTAAGCACCAGGCAGAAATGGGGGCAATGTTTCAGATATGACGAAAGACAAAGGTCTCTGGCCTCGAGGAACTACAGTTGAGTTCATAAGTATAATAAAACCACAGATGGAAAGGGGCCATAAACAGGAGTTCTGGGATGGAAGAGTAATTCTACTTGGGAAAATCCTGAGTGACTTCACGGTGGTAGTGTCATTTTGAAGCACAAGGAAGGATTCCACAGGTCTGGGAGTCAGCACAGAAGGAAGGAAGAGAGGGGGAGTGGTTGCATTCCATACACAATCCCAGAGGCATGGAAGCCTGGCTTGTTTAACAGTGGCGGTGGAAGGAGAGAGCTTGGCAGGATTCTCTTGGGCTGGCGTAACTCTTCCCAGAGGGTGCCAGTGACCTTCCCACCCGGCTCTCCTGGTCCCCAGCCATATTGCCATCTAGCTCCTCTCCTGGGAAAGGGTTACCGACCTGGCCAGGAGGATCCTGAGGTCACCAGCCTCACTCAGTCTGGTGTTCTGTGTACAGTTAAATTAATTCATTTGGAATTGGTGATGATTTCATCTGAGCAGGGGCAGTATTTGGCTTTGCATTAACCATCTGGTTTGTAAGCAAATTATTTCAATAAATAAAAACTCAAGGGCAGCCGTTTGTCCTACTCCAGCAAGCCCTTGTTTGGGGCAAGAACACTCCAGACGCAAGGACAGTGGCAAACAGAAGAGAGAAGGGGCTGGGCAGGGATGCTGCAGCCGGCCTGCCCTGGAGTAGCCTGGACGCTGGGGAGTGAGCCTCTCTCTCAGGTAGAGTCAGCAGGTCACAAAAGCATGAATCCTACCTGGGCTTCCTGGGTGTATGTTTTGGGGGGATGTCCAACCAAACCTCGCGACACCCCCTTCCCATTCCTCTGTTCTTATACTTGGATATCAAAGGCAGATGCTGAGAGAGGCCTGGTCTGGGGGCTGGGGTACTGCAGGTCCATCCCCACATGCAGTTTAGAGCTTCAGTCTTTACACGTGGTTTTGAATCCCAATCCTACAGCTTTCTGACCATTTGACCTTGAGTGAGTCATTTACCCTTTCACAGTCACACTGATGTCTAGTTCTGAGAGTTTAATTAAGATCCAGGCTCTGTGCTTAGTGCTTATCACATACCTACATAACAATTACTACCACCACTTTGCAGATGAGGAAACTGAGGCAGAGACACTGGGGTGATTAAGCAAGTTGCCCAAGGTCACACATCTGGTGGGGTGCTCTTTATCTCAGGGGGCTGCTGCGAGGGGCAAGTGAGTTACCAGAGGTAAAGCTCTCAGCATCGGGTACACGGTAAATGCTTGGTAAATGGTCATCATCATTGTTATATTGCCTCTCTGCTCCCTGCCTCCTCTCTCTCCTTGCTGGTCAGAGATGGGCCCAGCAGAGCCTCTGCGGAGGGTAGAAGCACGGGGCTGTTCGTCCATCCCAGGAGGCTGCCCAGGTGAGGCTGGAGCCCAGAGGACCAGGACGGTATGGAGGGGAGGGTATTCTCCTGGCAAACCCTGATTGGAGCCATTTACATCTTAAAACCCAACTTTAAAAACCACAATCCATCAGCCAGTGATGGTGTAAATTGCTTTGCTAAATATATTTCTGGGTACATGGTAAGTAAAAATATCATGAATTTAATAAGCCTTGGAATTCACATTTTTCCAATCCTAATTAAGTTTCTGCTCCGCTTTGGACGTGCTCCTCTAGTCGGCAAGGTTGGGGAGGGAAGGTGCTTACGTTTCTTGCGTGCAGGGCTGGGCCCAGTGAGGGGCTTTACATCCATCAGCGCGTTTCATCCTCCCGGCTGTGGCTGCTCGGTGTGGCTGGGTTCCTTGTCCTGCTTCCCTGAGGCCCAGCTGAAGCTCGGGGAGGCTCACGGCTCTGTCTGGGGACCCAGCCAGGAGCCAGGATCTGGACCCCAATCTGCTGCCTCCTTCCATGGCTCCCTGGTCCTCATGGGTCAATGAAATGGCCTTTGTGAGCTCTGCCTCTGGCTCACCCAAGCTTGGGGGTATCTTATGCCTTTAGAGCTGCGTACATGCCTACATGTTCTCTCATGAATCCCCCACATTTCCACGGATACGCCATGCACATACAAACACGGCTGTGGGTACCACACCTCATGATGAAGCCCCAGGGATGTTGATGGCAGGGCCAGCGTCGCTGCCCGAAATGCCTGTCACAGGTGGGTGCTGCCTGTTGTGATGGTGGATTTTATGTGTCAACATGGCTGGGCCACAGTGCCCAGATAGTTGGTCAAACATCATTCGGGATGTTTCTGTGAAGGTGTGTGTTGGATGACATTGACATTTAAGTCATCAGACTCTGAGTACCGCAGATTATTCTTCATGACGTGGGTGGGCCTCACCCAATCAGCTGAAGGCCTGAATAGGACAAAGACTGAACTTCCCTGACCAAAAGGGGATTCTGCCAGCAGAGAGCTGCTGGACTCAAACGGTGTTTTTTCCCTGAATCTCCAGCCCGTCTGCCTTACCCCGTCAGATTTTGGATTCACTAAGGCTCCACAATCACATGAGCCAATTCCTTGTCATAAATCCCTCACTCTCTCTCTATCCTGTTGTTGTTTATGTTTCTCTGGAAGCCTCCAAACTAATACAACAACGTTCGAGCACTTGCCAGGCCCTCTGTCAACAGCGGACCTTCCCAGAGCTCAGGCAGGTGGGACCTAATGTCTGCCTTTGTACACGGGAGGAAATGGGTACGTGGAGAGCTTGAGTGATGGACCTTCTATCCTGGCAGAGGGGTTGAGAGCTTTGCAGTTAATCAGAGCAGTTTGAACTCCAGTTCTGAGGTGTGAGCACTGGTGTAGGCTTCTGTTTCTTCAATCAGATGGTGGGGAAAACACCTTCCCACCTTCCCCTTGGGGGCATTCCGAAGGTTAAACAGGGTGTCGTCTGCAAAGCAGCTGGTAAAAGGCCACCAGGTTCACTGACCCCATCCATGGTCTCCGTCAGACAGCCATGAGGGATCGGGGTCTCTATGCTTGTGCTTTGGGGAACACGGGTGCCAGGACCCAGTTCTTGTATCCTACGAGGCCCTGCACGGTGGTCAGGCCGTGCTGTGTCTGCGGGAGGGGGCGGTGTCCTGCCTGCCGCCGCCAAGTCTGTAGCGGTGCCTCTGTGTAACTGTCCACAGAACATTAGCTGCACATTACAGAGTTACGTTCCATAGAGCGACAGATTCCCCAGACGGGAGGGATTCCGGAGGACTGGCAAGGCAGGCAGATCCGGCTGCTTCTCCTTTGCTGGGCCCAAGGCCGCTGCACAGACACTCCGAGTCACTTTAGGAGGGCCCCCAAAGCACTGGGGCAAGCCCACCTGTCCCTGGTCACCCCCTCCAGCTTGCCCTTCTACTCCCTGAAAGGAATGAGTTTGGGTGGGTCACAGGAACCAGGCAAGGACTCAGGGGTGGTCCATTGGCACGTGAGTGGCTGTGTAACCTGTGCAACCCCCCTGGTCTTTGGCGAGTGGGAGGGGCTGTCTTCAGGACCTGTCCTAACTCTGGTTAAAACCCTCCTTCAAAGTCCCTTGCTTTTAGGACACACCTGTCCCGCAAGGAGGGGAAAGGCACTCGGTCCAATCCCTCTTATGTTCGGGGAGCCCCACCCCCACCCCAGGGCTCAGGAGATGCCGCCTCGGGGCCACGGCCGCTCTGCCAGCCCCGGGGGTGTCTGAATCCAGCCCCAGGTACCCCTGGGTGACCTTGGACGAGCTCTCGCCTCCCTGTGCCTGTTTCCTCGGCTCTAAAATGGAAATACCCATAGCACCTACATTACAGGGTGGAGTGAGAATTAAACGAGTTCATGCACAAGGGGGAAAATAGGCGCTTTACATAAAATGTTAGCCCACTGTTCCCCCTTCCCCCGACCCCCACCCCAGGCTGGAGGCTGGAGGAAGCTGGGGGGGCTGAAGGGCAGAGTTTGTGAAGGAAGGCCATCCTCTCCCTTCCCCTGGGGGCAGGGCAGGGGGATTTTCTCCCCTACTTCACGGAGGCTCCTGGTTGGCCATTAGTGTAGCCAACGGATGTTCTGGCGTCCTCTTGCTCCTGGGCAGGCTGGGGGTGGGGCTGGCTAGAGAAGCAAGGTCCCCGGGGCAGCCAAGATGTTGTCTACGCTCCCACCGTTGGTGGGCAAGGTGTCTTGCCCCTGCCTTGGAGGGAGTGAAACCGGGGAAGAGAGCTGGGCTTCAGCCAAAGCTTCTGCGCCCAGCAAGGTCTCGCTGGGTGAGAGGCAAGAGGCCGGAAGAGATGCGGGAGGGGAAGAAGCAGGGGCCCAGGGGCTGGGCCTCCCGGCTCAAGGAATGGTGCTCCGGGGAGGCCCCGGCAGGGTCCGTGTGCTTCCTGTCCTAACAGTGGGACCCGCGATGGCTGGGCAGACTTGGGCCGCCAGCAAGAAGATGGCCTTGGGCAGGGAAGCAGGGAGGGAGGGGGTGAAGGGCAGACCCCAGCTCCAGACCTACAGCCGTGGCCGGGTACAGTCTGCTGAACAGAGCTCTGAGGTTCACTGAGACGAAGATTTAAAATGACTCGGACTAAATGCGGGCATGAGACAGCTCTAAGAACTGAGCGTGGCTGAAAATTGTGTATAGTTTGGCCGAATGTCCTAAGGGAGTGGGCCAGGGGGTCTCGGCAGACTGCAGTCAGGGGCGGTTACAGGGACACCCAGAACCATTGCATGCGTGCACTCGAACAAGTCAAGACTCCTCAAAAAAAGGACTAGGTGGATTTATTTGTTTAATGTTTATCTCCCTGTGGAGCAGAACCCCATCTGTGCTTTTTCTGCTGGTGGTGACATCCCTCATGCCCCTGACGAAGGCTGACTGCGCAACTGATGACTGCGCCTTGGTTTCCTGCCCTTGGAGCCCAGGGGAGAGGAATTCAGAGTAGGGTCCCCATTTCTTCCTTCTACCTGCTTGGGCTACACCTGCCCTTTCACTCCACCAGGTCCAGCTTGGGAAGAAGGAGTGTGGCGTGTGTTTCTGACGCTCAGAGTGCCTGCTAATGGCATTCGTGAAATGGAGAAATTCACGTGTTACTGACAGAGACAAGAGGAGACAGAAAGGAAGCACTTTTCGAGGACGGAGCTGCATGGGGCATGGCATGGGCACATGGTGGGGGGTGGCTGCACCCCGAGGAAGGGCACGGCCCCCACCACTGCAGATCCGGGCTCTCTGAAAAGCCTGCTTTGGGCAGAGAGTCAGCATTCCTGGAGTGGGGGGCAGAGCACAGGTCCCTTCCTTGTCCCCAGACGTCTCCTTCTTGCGTCTGTTTTCTTCATTTTCCTGGAAAGCCTGGGCTGCAGAGCATCTCGTGAGCACAGAGGCCCCGTCTGAGGCCCTCGGAGGTCCTGGGTCTCTGGCTGCTGGGGGAGAGAGCCCCTGGCCCTGCCAGCCTCAAACCCACATCCCTCAGCCTGGCTCCTGGCAGGTGGAGATGCTGGAGGACAGATACACCTGGTGGCTTCCTGCTGACTCCCAGGTCATATTCTCAGAGGAGCCCTCTAGGAGCCCGCACAGCCTGTCTCCCCTCGGAACAGCTCCCGGAGCTGCTGGCCCTCAGGGCTTCTCTTCTTTGAAATCAATTCCTCTCTGGGTTTCTCACACACGTGCCCCCTGAGCCTCTTTCCCGCCTTCTGGCTTCAGCACTTGGGGAGCGGCTGCAGCCCTGGGCTTGCTGTCTAGCTCCCTCCCCCGGAGAAAACACTGTCCTCCACCTGGGTGGATACCCGGATGGGCAGAGCCGGGTGGGGCGGGGGGTACGTGTGGCCCAGGGGATCCCAGCCCCACACCTGGCAGCCCTGGGGAGTCGGCCATGGGGGCACACCGACGGTGCTGGCCCTCTGCGCGCCCTGGGCCCTTGCCTTCTTCCACATCCACCTGGCAGTCTCGGGATGACCTGCCCTGTGCCGGGTGGGCACTGGCCAGCCGGGCTCTGGTTCTCTGTGTCCAGAGAGCCGCTCTTCCCTCCTGAAGGTGGCTTCGTGCTCCGGAGAGGCTGGAGCTGCCGAGGCCAAGATTGAGGCGTGTGATCCTGCAAGAGGTATTTTTAGCTTTCTCATTAACCGAGTGCTTTCAAATTAGCCTTCTATTAACCTCAAAGGAAAATGAAAGTGTGTTTTTTTCCTTCCAGAGTAAGTCTCCTGCAGAATATCAAGGTTTCCATGATTAACGTTTCATGCGCCTTGAAGCACTAATGAAGTTGGATTCTCTAATATCTAACTTGATGGAATAATTGGTGCATGGTTTCTGCAATGGCGAGGAGATGCTGCCAGGCGGGGAGGTGGTCTTCTCCTCTCATCCCAAACCAGGGACCTGTTTCCCTATGCCCACCCCACCCCTTCCCCGGGAGTCCATGGGGCCAACCTCCTTTCTGGCCTCAGCTGGGAAGCCGTGGCCTGTTCTGCATTGGGGCTCCCGCAATGACACTTCCCTAGCTGCGCTCTGAAGCACTATCTGGTCCTCCAGCCTTGACCAGGGTCACAGGCAAGGCCTCTGGGCTTCAGCAGTGTCCCCTCGAGTGGGCTCATCTCTCTCCCTCCGGGGTTCAGGCTGGAGAGGGGAATAAATAGCCTTGCAACTTCCCAGAACAGTCAGGTTCTCAGCAAGTCCAGTGAGGTTCACCTCATTTCCACTCCCAACCGGAGAGGCAGGACAGGTTACCTGTTGGCAGGCGTTTGTCTCAGGAATAGTGGAGGCGGGCCCGCTGGAGGGGCCGTGCGGCCCAGCCCCTCAGGGGACAAGGGTGGCAGTGGGAATCCCCCAGCCGGCAGGAGGCAGCTGCCCACGGCTCACACTCCCCAGGCCACGGAAAGAAACAGTAGCTTTGCTTCCAAAGGACTCGGGTCAAAGTCGGGATTGTGGGTCCCTGGGTCCAGCCTGTTGGCGGCCCCCTTGATGCCTCTCTGCCCCGCTCCCAGCCCCCTGCCACCCGAGCCCTCACCTCGGCCTGCCTCCCACATCCCCTCTTTGCCCCCTCCCCGCGTCTGCATTTCTGTGCTCATCCTGTCAGGGAGGCGCCGGCTGCCCAGCTGGAGGCCTCTTGGGGAGAGCTTGCTTCTCCTCCGCACTCTCCTCCTTACCGGAGCGGCTGCTCAGCCAATGGGACCCGGAGGGGCTCTGAGCAGGAACTGTCTGCTTGCTGTGGGGCCTTGCTCGGCCCTAAAGAACCCATCCTCACAAGCAGGGGCTGCTCCTGGGGACTCCTGTTCAACCTCCCCGGCCATTCTGGGACGAGTCTGCCCCCCCAAGTGGGTCGCCTCTTCGACTC
Organism: Phataginus tricuspis; assembly: GCA_029783875.1. Lineage (NCBI taxonomy): Eukaryota > Metazoa > Chordata > Mammalia > Pholidota > Manidae > Phataginus > Phataginus tricuspis. Next base: position 36,648,558 of record JAQQAC010006923.1, on the reverse strand, counting down.
TAGATGTGCTCGGAGGCCTAGAGGCCTAAGGCAACACAATAGGCCCATGATTTACATGAGAAAAAGGCTGCAGGGTCACTGATCTGGGTGACCCATGCATCTGCAGCTCCTGCCCCTTCACATACAACTGCCTCCCGGCTGTCTCCACCCGGAGGTCCCCCTGCCGCTTCAAACTGAAATGTCAAAAAGCAAACATCATTTCACCGTCAAACTCTTTTTCCATCATATTTCCTATTTGGTTAATGGTGGTCACATGGGCCCTGTCACCCAAGCCGGAAGTGTAGGAGTCACTGTAGATTCCTGTACATCCCACCAGCCACCAAATCCTGTTAAGAGCCCTCTTCTGGGCGCTTCTGCTCTCCGCCCCTCTGTTCCACCGTCACTGTGGGCTCAGAGCATCACGGTGGGCCCTCAGCTTGTCCTCCTGCTGCAAACCTTCATCTCCTGAGTCCATTTCCCTTCCTGCAGCTGGAGCACTTGTTCTAAAAATGTGCTTCCGATTAGGTTGCTCTCGCTAACATATTTCTTTGCTTCCAGGGGAACCTGTTGCTAAGGCCCACATTCTTTAGCTAACGTGTCATCACCCCAGGACTGGGACCTGGGGCTTCAACAGCATCCCCAGCCATTCTCCACTACAAAGCCATATCCAGCTGCACTTCCCTGAACACCTCTGGCTATTTCACACCGCTGGGCTTTACACATGGTGTCACCTCTGACTGGAATGCTCTCCCTTCCTTGTCCAGCCAGCGAACTCCTATTCATCCTACAAGACCCTTCAAATATATTCTCTTCTGGGAAGCTATTACAGCTGAGAATTTTTCACACTGCCTAATGGAATCCCTGCCTGTTTTCACCTGATTTCTCTCAGACCTCAATGTTGTCTACACTAGTGCTCTGGGGAAATGTGAGCTCAGGAAAAATAATCCTGGCTTTTTTCAATACTGAGGTGCAGGAGCAACATTCTTTAGTTTTAGTCAAGGGTCTGTCACTCTCCCAGGCTTTGCAGACATTGAAGACGGCCTAGAGTTAAGTCGGCATCTTCATTTTGCCCTCTGTCCTCAGTCTCTTCTTCCCTCCTGCTTTCTTTCTCTTCCTGCGTCTTCTGAGGATAACGAAGCCCGATGCGGGGCACTGGGCTTGGCGTCTGCTTCTGCCTTTCTAAACTAGAGCCTCGTGTGCTCCTTCCTTCTCTGCTGTTTCCTGCTCTTCCTCCTTCTCCCCCTCCCATGACAGTGACGGTGACATTTCGATCTCATCCCCATGGTGTGCAGACCCCTGTGCCCGGGACAACAAGCATCCTATTATTGCAAAGCTGCTCTCCAGTCCCAAAGGATCACTTCTCCCAGCCTGGGGGCCCTCCAGCACTCCACCAGAGCTGGGGCCGGGAAGGGAGAGGGTCAGAACTCGATTTTACTCCTCCTTAGCAATCCATCCACAGGTTTGGAGCGGAGGAGGCTGGTCCGACTGGGTGCCGGCAGGGGAGCAGATTGTCTCGTTGGCCTGTTTGACCCTGTCCCGCTGTCTCTCCCCCATGTAAGGTTCACGCTGTAAGTCCACCTGGCCAGGCCGCAACACAGGTGAGGCTCATTTTGAAAAAAGCCTCAGACAATAAAAACCTAGGCTTAAAGTGAGGTAGGGGGTAATTAGCCACATTTCAAAAGAATTCTGATGTTTCAAAAGGCTCTGCAGCAGAGCCCATAATGAGCTGGCTCCCCTGGAGTATTGACATCAGAGGGGGAACAGTCAGGCCAAGATGCTTTCCTCTGTGTGCCTGGCCCCCAACCAGCTTATCTTCCTTCCTGTGAGTTAAAGATTTTTCTTTCTTTTGGTTTTAATTAACTTCATCATCACAGCTTTTCTTTGGGGTAGAGGAGGAGCATGGGTTGATTTTCCTCATTCACAGATGTAGAAACCAAGGTTACCATTGTGTAGCCAGAGCTAGAGAGGCAGAAACTGCTGGTTCTGTCCAGTAGGTATAACCCTTTTCTTCCTGAGTAGGAGAATCCCTGTTATATTTGGGGATGGGGGGGGGTAATGAAAGCAGCAAAAAACCTTATTTTCTGGCTTTCTAAGCAGCGAGGCATGGCCATAGTACCAGATTCTGTTCAAGGGAAGTGAATAGCTATGTTCAGTGGGACTTTAGGGCAGGCTGCTCCAGAGAAGCTGGCTCAGCTAGGAGTATGTGCCCCCTTTGATGTCCTGCCCACAGTCTCCCTCTCGCTTGCCCAGGAGGTGATGGCTGGAGCTCTGGCAGCCATATTGAACCAAGTTAGAGCCTTAAAATGGAAGCTCTGCACTAGACTGGCAGAAGCAGAATGACAGAGGACATCTAAGTTCTGATAACCACAGAGTTCCCTTACCAGCCATGGATCACTTACCTCTGCAATTCTTTTATATAAGGGGAGTGTGGATAAAGTGAGGGTTCCTGTGGCCAGGATTCTCACCTGGCCCTGGTTGGCTAGCTCACTACACATGTGTGGGCAATGTGTTGTTATTGACTCTAAAGAGCCCTGCCCAGTGCTCTGGGTGATACAGTGGTTCGGCTGCAAGGCTAGCAGAGGCTGGAGTGGTGGTAGTGCTGAGGACTGAGACCAAGATGGCTGTGCGAGTAGAGAGGCCCAGAGGATGGCTGTGCGGGCAGAGAGGCCCAGAGGCAGAGACCGGCTTGCTGCATGCAGACTTGCTTTGAGTAGACGAGATTGTAGTGACTGACCTGCCACTGTGAAAATAAAGTTGGGTATAAACCCTTTCACCCCAAGAACATTTTACTATCATTTCTTTGGTCACATTGAATCCACAGTGGACTTGCCTGGTGCTGAAACTCATTGGCAAGACAGGGAGAAAAAAATATGTCATCTTGGTTAAGCCACTGTTAGTTTGGGTTTTGTGTTAGATGCAGCTGAGCCTGACCCTAGCTAATAAATTACGTTTTATGACTCTCAACTTCAGGACTACACCATACCCACAGCCAGGAGGCAGATGGGATAGAATTGGTTTGCCTACTATCGGTAGTTATTCCAAATCATAACTCTCCCCAAATCTGGTATCTTTCACCCTCTACCCTACCTTTTCCTTGTGGACCTATGGGCATGCACAACCTGAGTAACATCAAGGGAGGACTCTTACAAGAGGGGATCCTTGTCTTTCCTGGGGCCACGTCACTCAGCTGGAAGTACTGAGATACCAATCGCCACTCTGGGAAGTGCCTTCCGCTCAGTGAGGAGCTGAAGACCACTGCCCTTCTGTCATTGGCTCTCTCCCCGTACCCACGCCCACTGTCCCTTTACCCCGTCCCTCCTCCGCCCCCAGTACTTTTTCAGGTGTTGGCTCTCCAGAAATGAGTCCCTGGCTCCTACAGGGCCTGCTGACCCTGCGTGGAATTAGCTCAGCCCTCGTGTACCTTTCTGCCTCTCATATCCTGCTTCTCATCCTTGCTGTCTGCCCTGCAATGTGACTTTGGGCCTATCTCCTCCCATTTCTGAGCCTCTCTATTGGCTCACCATAAAAGAGCTGAGTTGGATGGATCTCTAGGACCCCTCTGGTTTCCCATTGCCCAGGTGGGATGAGGTCAGACAGAGAAAGCCTCCGGTGCCGATGGTTTTCAGCTGGGACTTTGACCTGTCAGGCTGCCACCCGCTCGGCCCCCGTCTCAGTCCTGGCAGCTGTCCGGAGGGAAGTGGGCGGTGATCTCTCCTCCGCTCTAAAAGGTCTGTCCTTGATTTACGGCCAGGTCACCCCTCTCTTGGGAGCCTAGAGGGAGAGGAGGGGGTGGTGTACCATCTGGCTCTCCTCCCACCTCCTCTTTTGGAAAATTTCCAGGGCAGGAAAGCCATGGAGGAGTTGGTTTGAACACTTAAGACGTCTTCCTGAACTCTTTCACTGGCAAACTGTGTTAACGGGCCTCTGAGGGGCCTGGAAAGAGGGATCTGAAGGCCGCATCCATTAGAAAAAGCCACATTAGCGGAGATGGTCACCTGGGCCCCATCTGAGCCGCCCTTGGCTTGGATGGCAAGCTTCCTGATTTCCCGGCCTTCCTGGATGGACTTCTCCGTATATTTATTTCAGTGTCAGTATTTGTGGGCTTGAATTGCCCTCTGGGCCCCGATGATGTAGCTTGTGGGTTTTAATCTATTTGTTCTTTTGAAATGATGTGGGTGTGCCCTCTGGTTGGGTCACCAGCTCCCTTCAGCCTGTGGTTGTTCCTGCCTCTCAGACGTGGAGGGCTGTAGCCCTTCCACTCCCACGGCAGTGAAACCCAGGTTGAGAAACTGTCCTTGTGTCCCCAGCATGGGACATTAGCACAAGCAGTGGACCAAGTCCCTGGGTCCCTGGATGCTGCCAGTGGCCCATTTTGAAGAAAAGGTCTGATGGTCGTTCAGAGATCCAGGGGAGAGTGCGCGGCATGGGCCAAGTTCTGCCCTTGCGCCCAGGTCGTGCCCTCACCCGATCTCCCTCAGATACTACCTGCTACTTCTCTCCCACGGATTGGTGTTTTTCCTATTCCTAAAAAATTCCCAGGGGATCCCAGCCGTCTCCCTGGAAATGCTATTTTGTCATGTCTCCAAGCCCTTCAAAGTGAAGGACTTTTTTTCCATCATAAAAGTCATGCAGCTGGAGAGGACCCCAGAGAGAATCTGGTGCAAACCTCTCCTTCTGCCAGTGAGGAAACCGAGGGTCAGAGAGGGGATGAGCTGGGCCTACACCTGCCCAGCTGCTACAGAAGAGCTGGAATTGCAATGCTCAGTCTCCCAACCTCCAGCCTACCCCTCCTGTCGGCCTCCTGATGGGCCCCCCACAGCTGCACACCTGGCCGGAGGGGCCAGGAGGGCTGGGCGGCACTACGAATTATTCCAGGACTCTGATCAGAGCATATTGTTCACAGTCATTAGCACTGTCACGGCTCTGAAAATTCTCTGAGCTTCTATCTAAGAACTTTCTTTTCCATGCTTGACATTTAAGGACACTGCTAAAAAATTCTTCCACGGGGACCTTGGGCTAATCATGTGTACTTATGAGCTAAGTGCCCTTTGGCAGCTGTCACCTGATCTGAGGCCTGCCTTGAGACCTGGGGAGGGAGGGAGGGAAACAGCTGGCTGGACGGACCAACATCAGAGCACTCGCGAGGTGTAGGGACAGAAGAGACTTTGGGCTGGGAACTCGGGGCTGGAGCCACCTGCATGCAGAGTTTGGTTTTCCAGGCTGCCCGCCATGGGCTCCTCACACCTCAGTCCTGGGACAGAGGGACTCAAGCAGAAGCAAAAAGAGCAGATTGCGTACAGGACTATGCATGGTGCTGGGCACGTAATGTACTATTTCCACACTCACTGTAACCGTCTGTGGGCCGGAGGGACGTGGGGTGGATGGGAGAAGGCACCTTTTCACTGTCCTGCCCTGCCTCTTTTACTGGGGGCTTCAGCAGGGTGGCTGAGACTCTGGGGGACTTCAATAGGCAGGGACACTGGGGTGTCTCAGGCATTGTTGCCCCAAAGCAATTTAGTAGGAGGTGATTCTAGGCAGCGCTGTAAGGGTCTGGGGGAGTGAGCCTGGGGACAGGGGGTGGCAGCCGAGTGTCAGTGTGCCCACAAGCCCACACCCTGGGGCTCTGTCCCTTTGCAGATCTCTGGGAGATACACGGCATGCAGTTTCAAACTGTCCCACTGGAGGGGTGAGGAGCTGGGACGTTTACTCACCACATCTCCAGAGGGATTAATTCTCTGGCAGGTCCATGTGTAACCTAGTGAAAAAGTTGGCCTCTCTGCCTCCACAGTATGTTTGTCTTCTCTGCTATCTTAACGTTTGGGTTGAAAGGAAAAGGGCTTCTGTTCAGCCCTGCAGCCCTGCACGTAGGCTTGTTGAGCATCAAAAGGAATTTGGCTGACAGTTTGAAATTTCTGGAAATAGCCCCTTATCCAAAGCTTGCCTCCTCCAGGAGATAGGGAAATGTGTATAAAATAATGACTGCCTTGTCAAAGAGTTTTAGGAACACAGTGACCAGACCTAGGTTGGCGAGAGCCAACTAACCAAGGACACAGCGTCTCAGCTGCCCTCGGACCTCCTAACCTGCTCCCCTCCCCTAGCATAGAAGCTTGCAGTCAACCCTGAGCTAAGCTGGGGCTTTAGACATGAGTCTGTCATCTTCTTCGTCTGCTGGCTTTCTGAATAAAGTCGCTTTCCTGAATAGCACGTTGCGTCTTGACTTACTGGTGTGTTGTATGGTGAGTGGCATGAGCTTGGCCTCGGGAACACAGCTGCCCCAGAGGGAGCTGTGAACACACTCTTGTCTCCAGAGAAAAGCCCTCAGGCTGTCGTGGGTGTTGGCAGTCAGAAGTCACCAGCATGTGAGGTCAGGGCCAAGGACAACATCTGCTACAGGGATCATCACATTCAAGGAAATGCGAGAGACGCAGGGAGCCGGCGCCGAGAGGAGGGGGAGATGGGATGGCACATGGCAGTTGGAGTCTGGTGCGTGGGGCTGGGACAGGATGAGGAGAGAGAAGAACTCTCTTTGGGTACATATTTAAGCAGGTGCCAGAAACTTGGGAATCAAGGCCATCAAAAGCAATCAAAAGGAAAGCAAAAAGAAAAAAAATATCCATAATGCACAAAATACCCAAATGTTCGGTCAAGACAGGGTCTGATAGGACGGGATTAACGTGAGGTGGTGAGGCAAGGCCGTGCAGTGTAGGGACAGGGTTTTTGCTGAACATTTGGATGTTCTGCTCACTGTGGATTTTTTTCACAAAGACCCTGAAGAGCCAAAGCAATCTTGGAAAGGAAGAACAAAGGAGCAGGCATCACACTTCCTGATTTCAGATTATGTCACAAAGCTATAGTAATCTAAACAGTGTGGTAATGGCATAAATACAGACACAGGGACCGATGGAACGGAATAGACAGAGCCAAAGTCAAACATATATAGTCAACTCATTTTTTAAAACATAATTTTGATTCTTAAAATATCCCATTAAAACATCACCTTGTTGACTGAGTTTTTGGTGCCCTCTTAAATCTGCCTCAGCTGGTTGACTCGAGCACAACCTGTCACGTCCCTGAGGACTGTCCCCCCAAAGCCGAGGAGCCTGTGTTGGCAGGTGGCAGGGGCTGGATGTGTATCCTCATTTCTCTAGCTCTGAGCTCCACCCCCTCCTGCAGGGAGAGCCATCAGCCCAGCTCGGAGAAACGTCACTGAATCTCAGAGCCAGAGGGACCAGAAAGTTGTCAGGGCCAAATTTACCATTTGTTTTATCATCAAATAGCTGACACTATGCACAACATTGTCCTCATTTTAGTCCCAGGTTGGACACCTCATGATTTCTTTTTGTATATTGGAGACCATTTAAGACTCTAAACTCTGTTTGCCCAAGGATTCAGTCCTGAAATGGAGTTCCTGCCAGGAGGAATTTTGCAGAAGGGACACAGGACCCTCATGGAAGGAACAACAGATAGACCAACACTTCCTGCGAAGAGGAAAGTCTGGGGTCTGGCTTGGTTCTTGGGCCCAGTTTCAGGCCCAAGGGAAGGGATCACTGGAGTACAGCACAGAGCCTTTCTCACACTGTCAACCATCTCTCCATCTTTATGCAGAGCCCAGGGGCTAGAGCTCAGGAGGACACCAACACAGAAACTCACATTGCTCCATACCCCGCATGACAGCATGTAGTGCAAGTGGGGTGGGCTGCCGCTAGTGCCTGAGGTCCACAGGGCAGAATCCCACAGCAGGTGGGGCACCTGGCTGCCAAGGTGGAGTGGCTGTAGCTGGAACCAGGGAGCACCAGGGGAGGACATCCTGCACCCAGGCAAGGGGGACCCCAGAAAGGGCTGGAGCCAGAGGCAGGTACTGTGGGGTGGAAGCACAGCTGAGACCTTCCCTGCACCAGCCAGGAGGAGCTGGATGAAGGCTGAGTTCCCACAAGTTCCCACAATTCTGTTGGTATGGGATCAAGCCAGGAAGTTACCAGATTTCCTCCTCTGCCCTCCCCACACCTCCCTTCCTTGCTTTCCCTCCCTGCCCCAACTTGTGACTCTGTTCTCACCCCAGGGGTGGTGTGGCTTGGGGAGAATACATGAGAAGCTTTCCAAACCGCCAATGGGGAACAAAATGGAGCGTGTGAACCCCAGGGACAGAAAGGTGTGGCTAGGGGCCACACTGAGTGGGACAGAACTTGCTCAAAGGTCTTGGGGAAGGGAAAGGCGTGGTGGCCATCAGTGCAGTTGTTCCTGCTGTGGGCACATGTGGGCCACATGAGCCTGCAGAGGGAGGCAGGGCCACGTCTACCGTGTGAGCCGGTGTGAGCCACCGGTGCCCTTCCCCTGGCTGGGAGAGAGTCTCCTGTGACCTACATCCCTGAGTCATGGAAAGCATCCAGCTAGACTTGGCTGGACTTGTAGCAGGAGCAAGATAATAACTTTTATTTAGCTTTTGAGGTTTATAGGTGCCTATTTCCATAGCATGGAGCACAAAAGGCAGGACCCCAACACGGCTGTGACGTTCACCAGCAGTGTCATCATCTGGATGGGCATCCAGTGCTATCAGTTAGGGTCTAGGCTGCCACACTGGGGCACGAATGCCAGGAGTGAGGCTTACAGTTTTCCAAAGACAAATGCAAAGACCCAGGAGATTCCACAATTACCTCCAACTGACGCACAAAACCCCTGCGCTGAAGTGGATCACCCAGGCTTCCCCTCCTAACGGGCTTTATGCTCAGCTAGAAGAGAAAGAAGAGCAATGAGTCTTTCTTGAGTTCTTTCAACACAATCATGAAAAAAAATTCTTGAAAATAAATCCCTCGGACTGGAAAGGCAAAAGAACAAGGCGCATTGTTTGTCCCCTTCAATGCTCCACAACCAATCACAACAACAGAGAATATGACTGACTTAGAAATTCTTTGTGGTCCTTTCATACCACTGAAAAATAAGCCTGGGAAAATGATGGGGATGTTGCGGGCACCCGTGTGCTCGGAAGCACACCTGCATGCCTACTGTGCGCGCTCAGGAGCCCCATGGTGTTGGGCCAATAGCAAGGACAATATGCAAACCCACTTGAAATGAGCCGGATGGAAACTTCAGGAATGGAGAATGAGAGCTCGCGGTCTGGATGCCCAGACCATACCTGTGGTCTCTTCAAAGCAGAAGTGTGATACTCATGCATAGCAGAGCCACGGTGGAAACTTCCCCTCCATTTGCTACTCCAGTTGGGGTAGACATCTGTCAGTAACATCCTGGTGAGTCTGGGCTTCAAAGGCCACCTGTCTGGGAGCCTAGGCCTGCCATGGCTGGAGATGGGGAGTTGGTATCGGGAAATGTTTATTCTTAGAGTTGTTTGATAGACTTGGGGATGGGCAATGTCAGGGAGGGTGGCGAGATTGATGAATGGATGGAGGATGAGGAGAAACGAGTGTTCAAGAGAGAAAAACACTCCCAGAGACAAAGACAAATCAGGCAGGTAGGGATAGAACCAACGATCCAGAACGTTTAGAAAACCAAAGGAGATTACAGAGCAGGACATGTTAAGGGTGCATCGGGGGCGTGAAGAACCCTGAGGGGGCTGACTGGAGGCAGATCAGCTAACCACAGCCTGAGATTTTGGAGCTAGTCCCTTAGGGGGTTATCCAAAGGCTGAGGAAGATGTTGGAGAGATAGTAGGGCTGAATGAGGAAGGAGAGGTCCCTCTCCTCAGGAACTATGGGGCTGGGGCTGGAAAGGAGCCGGCTTCCACTCAAGGATGATAATGAGGTATGTTTGCTGTAATGGTGGTGATGGTTGTGGGGGCTGGACACAGCTCAGTAGGCATCCATATGACATACCCAGGAGGCAGTCAATAAATGCCCATAGAAATGCATGGATTCATTGCTGTAGACACAAAGGCACCAGCTTTGTACGAGTACCTGCAGGGTGGATGTGGCCACAGGAACCATGTTCCTATGGCTGCGATTGTGATCAAATCAACTGGGCTGCCTAGCAGCTTGGAAGAGTCAGAGCTATTAGATGTGGGGCTTATGCAGGGAGGAGGAGACACACCCAACCAGACATGACCTCAGTGGCTGAGAAGCCAAACGTGGAGATGAGCAGCAGGAAAGGAAAGAACAGCCTCTTAAAAAAGGCATCCTTTAGGGCTGCAAAAAGTGGTGGGCTAACTCCCCAGAAAATACCTCTTCGTGCAAATGCAAAATCAAGGTAAATCCTGATAATGACTCCCATGCTCTCTGGCATACATGTCACTTTTTGCCCTGTTGTGTCTTGGACCAGCAAGGAAAGCATGGAGAAAGGCTTTTGTGCAACTTTGATATGTCTTTCAAGTGTAGCAAACATTTATTGAGCTCTTGATATGTGCGAGTCACTGTTATGAGCTGAATGTTTGCATCCCTCCAAAGGCATGTGTTAAAGCTCTAACTCCTAAGGTGATGGTATGTGGAGATGGAACTTTTGGGAGGTTATTAAGTTTAGATGAGGTCATGAGGGTGGGACCCTTGTGGTGGGATTGGTGTCCTTACCAGAAGAGGAAGAGACCAGTGCTTCCTCTCTCTCCACCATGTGAGGACACAGTGAGACGGTGGCCATCGACAAGCCAGCAAGCAGCTCTCACCAGGACCTGATCTTACCATCACCCTGATCTTAGACTTTCAGTCTCCAGAACCATGAGAAATAAAGGCCTATTGTTTAAGTCACCCAGTCTGTTGTATTTTGTTGTAGCATACTGAGCTGACATGCACTATCTAAGCTCTTTACACAGATTAGCTCTTCTAGTTCTTATGTGCCTAGAGCAGAGGTACTATTTGTAGCAGCCACTTTACAGATGAGACAACTGAGGCAGGGAGAGGCCCTGAGCTAACCTGTGTAAGATCTGTGTAACCTCAATTTATTTGTGTGAATAATTTGTATGGTGCAGATTAGAAAAAATGTATACATAGAACATTTTGCATTCGTGTGACATATAGTGTGTCTTCTGTTGAAAACCTTCAGTCAGTCAATGCTTGTTCCTGTCCTAAACAATGTTGCCTGATAGGATGAGCCAGTTGCTATAGCCTAAGCATTTGCTTCCTCTAGCTCTGGTTTCAGATCATTAGAGCACCTCAGAGCTAATATTTGGTTATGCCTCTTATAAACTCCTGGCATAAGTTTCTCCTTGTTCACCTGATTTAGCCCTGTGATTGACCTCAAATAGACACTAAGGTCTTGACTTTTGAGTGGCTGGCTGAATCATTTGGTGTCTGCCTTCCAAGCAGAGGAGGAACCATGAGCAAAGGCTCAAAGTAAAAGAAGCACCATGCAGGCAGGACAACTCCAAGCAGGATGGATTTGCTGGGGTGTAAATTGCAAAGGGTGGGGTGGGGCTGGAGAGGGACTCAGGGCCAGGTCAACGAGACCCTTGCAGTCTACCTTAAGGATCTGGAGCCTGGTCCTGCAAGTGATGGAAGCTTTGAAGGTGTTATATAAGAAGACATTCTAGTAACTGAGGGGATAGTGAGTTGGAGGAAAGCAAGACTGAGAGAGAGTGTTAGGTAGTGGCTGCTGTGGTCCATGCATTAACCTTAAGAGGGTCGCTACAAGATCCAGCCCTTTTCTACCTCCTGGGCTCATCTCCCACCTCTGCCTCGTGCTTACTCTGCTCCTGCCTTACTTTCCCCTTGTCATTCTCAAACTCACTAAGGATGCTCCTGCCCCCCTCTCTACCTGACATCTCCTTCAGGTACCTGCATGGTCCTGAGACTCTGCTCAAATATCATCTTTCTCCAAACACTTTGCAAAAAATAAAACCCTGACCCCTTCAGTCTCTATCCTCTTGTTCTACTTCACTATTTTCTTCCTTACCATTTATCGCTGCACCATATATTTCTCCATTCATTTATCATCTATGTCACCCCATTGGAATGAAAGCCATCTGAAGCTGGACCAACGTCTATTTTGTTCTCTGCTGTTTTCCCAGAGCCAGACACGCAGATACGCAGTGAGTGAATGAGTGAATCAGGTGATAACTTTCCATGGAGGTGGTATAACCCAATCTGCAGTGAGCAGGAAGGCAGTCTGGGGCATGGTTTGGAACTGCATCCCTACACTAACCAGCAAACATTAGGTTTTTAGTTCTAAGCACTGAACACCAGTCTCCTTCATGGTGGAGGGGCCACGGCTCATCATTAGACAGAAATCCCCCCGGAGTCTTTTGGCAGGTACAGCTTGTAGAGATAGCCCTGCACAGATAGTTGTGGAGCAACTTGATTCTTGTGAAGACAGACCGAGGGCTTTTTGTCGCTTTGTGCAGTGTTCTTCTTGTGATGACATTGTTCTTGAGTGGTGAGTAATTGGAGCCTCAGGGCCACCTTGTGTTTTGTGGATAAGCACGGCTCCTAAGCTGTCGGCAGGGTGCTGGTATAAGAAACAAAACATTGCAATGTGCTGTCATGAACCAAGAAGTTAATAACTACTTGACACCTGGGAAGCAAGTGCTCACTGGAGGACCCAACACCATGGAAGGCCTTTTTCCAGTGGGCACGGATGTGGTTCAACAATGACTGCCCTTAATGAGAGATATATTTGAAAAGAAGGAAAACCCCAGGAAAGATGGAAGCTTTTGCCCTGTTTGAGGGGTGATGCAGCCAGGTTTGGGTGAATTTCATCTTAGGAAAGGTGAATACCAGCAGTCTTGATGTTACAGCCTGAGAAGATGATGCTGGAAATGATGACATCATAGTTTTCCTCTTTCATCTTGATACCAGATGTTTCAAAGGGACTTATTCCTCCGGTGATGTCACAAATTGGAAGACTTCATTGAAATGTCCCACACCAGGAATCTTAGAGAGCAAAATTCTCAGGAAATGGTAAGAAAATGAAGTAGTCCTCTGAAAGGGCTCAGGGTCTTCCTAGGTGAGTCACAGACATTTAGAGAACCGTTATCTAGGATTAGCTCTGATGTTCGTGGGACCTTCCTCTCAACTGGAATCTCTAGCGGCTGACTGTACACAGTCCAAGTGCCCTATAAACGGATCTAAAGGAAGGGGGTGGGAAACAGAATTTCTGAGTCTTCTGTCATCAGCATTATGGTAGGTAGTTTTCGTGCTTTAACGTTTAACTTTGATAGAAACCCTACAGGTAGATATTATCCCAGTTTTGCAGGTGAGAAAACTGTGGCTTAGAGAAGTCAAAAATGTTGCCAAGGCCACACAGCTAAAAAATGGTGGGACTGGGCTCTGAGTTCATACTTTCCCCATCATGAAATATGACTTCCCAACACCCATGTGTCAAATTTTTGCTGGAGTGTTAGGCTTTTGTACGAGTGTAACCTAGAGGTAGGTATAGGTATGTACAGGTGGTTGAAGGAGATTTGTTTTAGTGGATGATTATAATGACGCTGATTTGCTCTTCAAGCTCTATCATTTCTTTTCTTAGGGGAGGAAGCAAAGTTTGTTTCTGTTTTCAAAAGGGTGGGAGGAGAGGTTGGGTCCAGATGGAACTGTGCTGGTTTCCTCTTGGATATTCTACATTCCTAGGAAAGCGGTGAAACTCTAACCAGAGGTATTGATCACTTTAGACTCTGATGGCTGATGGTTTGAGACTAGCCCTTGGTTTTCTTCTTGGCATCAAAGAATGGAAGCTGCTCCTTCCAAGGCCACATGTCCCAATGTCAACAGTCTTTGGCAACACAAACTGGGTGAGTGTCACACTGTGAAAACAATGCTTGGTGAGAACTTCTGGTTTCTGGTAATAGTGCAGTAATTTGTTCAGAGCAAACCTTCCACACAACAATTATGAAACCTTCACAGAATATAAGACAGCACAGAAGAGCAATAAAAAACAGGCAAAAACTGGAGCAGAATATGCCCTGGAAAGATAAACTTATGGGTGATAAGTGTGAGTTTGAGGCTTTTCATCTAGAACTCCCAAATCTGTGCATAAATTAAAGTGGCAGGAAGCCATAGCCCTCCTGGTTTGAGGGGCCAGAGGACCGAGTTCAGGGCTGGAAGAAAGCCAGAAAGTTATGGGGGAATCCTTGAAGGAAGTTTGCCACAGGAGAGGTGAGCCCCCAGATCTACATACAAGATCTACCCAAATTCTAGGCACATCTAAAATATGTATATTCAGGGGATACTCACTGGGCCTCAGAGAAAAAAACATAGCAGCTGGAAGTTGAAGGAACTGAGCAGAGATTTAAGTTGCTACTGTTCAAAGGGGAGATGAGTTTTGGAGATTGAGTACAATCAGCTTAATTGCCTGCTAGAATAAATTGACAGAGAACAAAATGGACTCCAAAGGTTCTACAATGTATTGTTCAAGATGTTCAGTATCCAGCCAAAAATCACTAGAAAGGAGAAGACAGAGGAAAATGTTACTCATATTCAAGGAAAAAAAGCCATCAATAGAAACAGACCACAGGATGATCCAGAGGTTGCAAGCAGTACAAAGGGATTTAAGGTGCCTAGTATAAATATGTTCAAGGACTTAAAGGAGAAGATATACATTATGAAAGATAGGAAATCTTAGTAAAAAATATAAACAATAAAAAAGAGCCAAGTGGAACTCTAGGTCAGCTCTGTCCCAAAGAACTTTTTTGCAGTAATGAAAATGTTCGTTATGTGCACTGTCCAGCACTGTAAACACTAGCCAAATGTGGCTATAGAATCCTAGAAATGTGGCTGCTGTGATGAGGGACTGAATTTTAACTTTATTTAATTTTAATTCATTTGAATTTAAATGACACATAGTGACTACTATATTGGGCTTTGCAGTTCTACACCCAAAATATACAAACTGAAATGAAAGAATTCTTTGATTGGAGATGGAAGAAGAGTCAGTGAATTTGAGGGCCGATCAGTCAAAATTATCCAGTGAGAAGAATAGAGAGGAAAAAAAAAGGAAGAAAAATTAACAGAGCCTCATAAATCTGTGGGACAATATCCAGCTGAAATATGTGTAATTGGAGTACCAGAAAGAGACAGAAAATGAGACAGAAACATATTGTAGAAATACTGACTGAAAATGCTCCAAAAATTAGTGAAAGATGTCATTTTTTACAGATCCAATAAGCTCAATGAACCCCAAGCCAGACACATATCAAGAGAACCAGATGTAGGCACATCATAATCAAACAGCTGAACTCCAAAGATAAAGAGAAAATCTTGAAAGTATTCAGAGAAAACCAACACGTTCTATTAAGACATACTAAGGATGGCTAACTTCTGATCAGAGACAAAGGAGGCCAGAGGACAGTGGAACAATAACTTTAAAGTGCTTCAAGAAGAAGGGAAAAAACCCTGCCATTCAGAATTCTATTCCTAGCCAAGTTATCTCTCAAAATTAAGGGCAAAAGAAAGACATTTAATAATAAACAAAAATTAAGAGAATTAACTGCCAGTGGACCTGCATTACAAGAAATGTTAAAGGAAGTTTGTTAAGTTGGAATGAAATAACACCAGATGCTAACTCAAATCAGCAGGAAGAAATAACGGAATAAATGAATAAAAGATCACACTAAAAAAAGCCAGCGTTGGAATCAAAATGGAATGCTAATATATATAAACACAAACGAAGGCAGGAAAGGAGGCTGAGGGGAAGAAAACAGATGAGATGAGACCAATAGAAAGCAAATAGCAAAAAATGCAGATTAAATCCAATCATATCAATAGCGTTGTTAAAAATAAATAGACTAAACATTCCTTCTAAGAAGCAGAGACTCTCAGACTGGACAAAAAGGTAAGACCCACTACACATTTACAAGAGATATAGTTTAAAGAACACAAATAGATTAAAGACAGAAGGATAGAAAGTGACATGCCATGCAAACACTAAATTATAAGAAAGCTGGAATGGCTCTATGAATAGCTGACGAATTGGACTTTAAGATAAAGGAATATTGTCAGAGATAAGGGAGACATCTCATAATGTTAAAAGGTTCCAAACATGAGGAAGAGAGAACAAATTAAAATGTGTATGAACCTAGGAACAGGGCCCCAAAATCATACAAGAAAAGCTGAAAGAACTGAGAGAACTAGATAAGCCTACAATCCCAGCTGGAGATTTTAGCACCCTTGCCTCATTACTTGATCGAACAATTAATTAAAAATAAACTGGTGAGATAATAAAATATTGGAAAGAAGATCAATTACCTTGACCTAATATTTATACAACTCTATACACAGCAACTACAGAATACATGTTCTTTCCAAATGTACATAAAACAGTTGAAAGACATGGTAGGCGATAAAACAACTTTCAGTAATTTTAAAAAATTGATATCTTACAGAATATATTATCGGGTACAATGGAATTAAATTAGAAATCAAGAACAATCAAAAAGAGCCAGCAGATCTGGAAATTAAATAACATTTCTAAATAACCCATGGGTTACAAAGAAACAAACAAAATCATGAAGTTAGAAAACGTTTTAAGCTGAAAGCTAATGAGAGTGTAACATATTGAAATTTGTGAAATGCAGCTGAATCATTGCTTATAGACACATTTATAGCTTAAAGGGGTTACATTATAAAGGAAGAAAAGCTTAAAACGAGTGTTCTAAGTTTCCACATTAAGAAACCAGAAAAAGACAACAAATTAAATGCAAAGTAAGGACAAGGCAGGCAGTAATAAGGAGCAGAAGCCACAAAAGTAGAATAGACAAAAAAAAAAAGTCAAAAGTTGGTTCTTTGGAAAGATGAATAAAATTGATAAACCTCTTGCAAGACTGATCAAGAAAAAAGAGGGGAAAATACAAATAGCCAATATTAGGAAGGAAAAAGAGACTGTATAGAACCTACAGACATGTAAGGGATTGTAAGGGCTAGTGTAAGCAACTTTATTTTAATATATTTGACAAATTAGATGAAATGGGCTAATTCCTTGAAAAACACAACTTAATGAAACTTACACAAGGTGAAATAGGACATCTGGATTTCCAAGAAATTGAATTTGTTATTTAAAAAAATCCTTCACACAAAGGAATTTCAAGCCCAGTAAGTTTCACTGGCAAATTCTGTCAAATACCAATACGATTTTACTTACACCATTTCCTTTATGGAGAGAGGAAGTTGACGCATTTATTGTTTATAATAGAGAGAGAAGGAAAATTTGCCAACTCATTTCATGAGGCCAGAATAACTCTGATACCAAAACTTGACAGAGATAATGCAAGAAAAGAAAAATATAGGCCAATATTCCTCATGAGATACAAAAATCCTTAACAAAATATTAGGTGAATGTAGCAATGAATTAAAAGACTAATACATCATAATCAAGTGCAGTTTATCCCAGGAATGCAAAACTGGTTTAACATTCAAAAATTAATTAATATAATTCACTATATTAGCAGCATAAAGAAGATACAGAAAAAGCACTTGAAAAAGCTTAATGCTGTTCAAAAAATTGAAATTTATACTGTATTGTATATTTGAAAGTAGCTGAGAATAGATCTTAGAAATTCTCATCACAAAAGTGTGTAATTGTGTGAGGTGATGGAAGTTAACTAAATTTATTGTGGTAAACCATTTCATAATATACACCTATATCAAATCTTTATATTGTACATGTTGAACTGATACAATGTTGCATGTCGATTATGTCTCAGTAAAACTGGGAGAAAAAAATTTAAACTTTCAGCACATAGGACTAGAAGGGAATTTCGCAGTACGATAAAGGGCATGGATGAAAAACTACAGCTAACATCACACTTAATGATGGAAGCCTGAATGCTTTCCTCCTAATTCTGGAGCCAAGACAGGGATATCTGCTCATACCACGTTTGTTTCACATTGCTCTGGAAATTGCAGCCAGGGCAATAGGCAGGAAAAGAAACAAGAGACATCCAGTTGGAAAGGAAGAAGAAAAACTCTCCCTATTTGTAGATAATACGGTTGTTTCTGTAGAAAATCTTTAGGATTAACAACAGAATCACCAGAACTACTGAGTTCAGCAAGATTGCAGGCTACAAGGTCAATGTACAAAAGCCAGTTGCATTTTTATATAATAGTAAAAACAATTAGAAAATTAAATTTAAAAATTCCACTTACAATGTTTAAAAAAAAGAAAAAGACACTTAGGAATTTCATTAGTCTGCTCAGGCTACCATAACGAAGTATCAGACACTGGGGGCTTAAACAACGGACATTTATTTACTCACAGTTCTGGAGGCTAGAAATCCAAGCTCCGGGTGTCAGCGCGGTTGGGTTCTTCTGCCTTGCAGATGGCCACTTCTCGGTGCGCCTTCCCCTGGCCTTTCTTGGTGTGTGCATGTGTTCACCTTAATTACCTCCTAAGAGCCCTATCTTCAGCTACCATCACAGTGGGGATTACAGCTTCAACATATGAATTTTGGGGTGACGGACATAGAAGGACTAAATTTACCAAAAGATCGGCCAAGCCTCTACACGTAAAAACCACGACATACTGCTGAGAGAGATGACAGATTCCAGAATTGTAATAATAATTGATAATTGTAAAATAATACCTGCGATGTTTTTGTAATTTCTAAAACAATAACAACAATGTCTGTATAAATGAGAGATCTACCATGTCCAAGGGTTAGATAGTCAGTATTGTTAAGATGTCAATTCTCCCCCAATTAATACTTTCAGTCCAATCCCAATCAAAGTAGTAATTGATAATATGCTCATAAAATTCATATGGGAAAACAAGGGACCCCAAATAACCAACCAGTCTTGAAAAAGAAGAGCAAAGCTGGAAAACTCATACTTCCTGAGTTTAGGGCTCACTATCAAGTAATCATAACAGTGTAGTGTCCCCATAATGAGACTAATTGGTCAGTGGAGCAGAATATTGGGGCCACAACAAGTGCCCACTCACTTCCATGAGCAATTGACTTTTGACAAGGACACCAACGTATTGCAGTGGGGAAAGGAAAATCATTCAAATAAATGCTATTGGAACAATTTGATACTTACATGGGAAAAAAAAAGAACCTCAAGTCCTGGTTCACATGATCCACAAAAATTAATATGAGATGAATGACAGAATAAATATAGAAAATAACATTAAATAGCTTTTAGGGGGAAAAATGAGAGTGTCTATGCAATCTAGGGTAGGTAAAGATACTTTACTTTAGATAGGACACAGGAAATAAGAACCATAAAAGAAAAAAAATGATCAATTAGCCTTTCTCAAAATAAAAAATTCCTCCTTCTGATAAAAAAATGCCATTAACAAAATCCAAAGCAAGCCACAAACTGGGAGAAAACATTCACGAAACATATCTGACTAAGAACTTGTATTTAGGATATCAGTGAATGTCTACAACTCAATAATAAAGGCAACTCAGTTCGACAAGCCAAAGATTTTAAGAGACACTTTACAAAGAAAGATTTATGAGTAACCAATAAGCCCTTAAAAAAAAAAGCCCAACATTTGCTTAGTCACCAGATAAATGCAAAGGAAAGCTGAATGAAAATGGGCTCTACTAGACACTTGCACTCAATGGACAGGCTAATATTGAAAGACTGTCAACCCCAAATGTTGGCCAGGATGTGGGGCAACCAGAAGTCTCCTGCATTGCTTATGGGGTATAAAATGTTACCACCATGTTGGAGAAAAGTTTGACAGTTTCTCACAAAGTTAACTGTGTACCCATTCTATGACCCGGTAAGTCCACTACTAGATGTTCATCCGAGAGAAATGAAAACATAGGTTCACAAAAGTCTTGTGCACAATTATTATTTGCACTTCTATTAATAACAGTCCAAACTGGGAAGGATGCAAATGGCCATCTACAGGAGGGTGGATACACAAGACAGGGGAGCGCCACGCAATTGAAGAGTACTGCGCAATGAAAAGGAGGGAATGAGTGAGACGTAGCAACACGGGAGAATCTCACTGAAGTTACGCAGATAGAAAGAATCCAGACACAAAAGAGTATGGCTTTTTATATGTGAATTTCTACAGTTGAAACTTATCTATGGTGAAAAAAAATTAGGGTGGGGTTGCTTGATGGGGTTGGGGATATTGACTGGGAAGAGATACTGCAGGGCATTCTAAAGAGATGGAAATGCTCTAAATGGTAGTCAGGGGCTGGGTTTGATGGGGTTCAGGACATGCTAACCCCCAAACATGGCACCTTAGGATATTAAATATCTTAAGTTTCAGGAATTTCTTTTTAAAAAAACAGTGGCAGCTGGAATGGTTGCTCTGATCTGCCCCACTTTCCCCCTCTTCCCTGGAATAGGTCACAAAACTCCTAGGTGAAAGCTCCCTTCCCTGAACTCAGGAGGGAGGAACACATTCTTATCACCAGAGACAGGGAATCTGGGGCCAAGAAATCTGTACAAACAAGCCTTATTAAACTAACCCTTCTCTTCCTAATTACTTCTTTGTCATTTACTACTCCTAGCCCAAACCCCTTTGTCTTGTCAATTCTTCACTGATTTATTTTTTGCCCAGAAAGTATAAAAGCTTCCTGCTCCAGTCACCTCTCTGGGGCTTCATTCTCTTGGGAAGGCCCCCATGTACCTATAAAAATTCAATAATATCTGTATGCTTTTCTCCTTTTAATCTGTCTTCGTCAGTTTAATTTTCAGACCCAGACAGGGACCCTAAGAGGGTCAAGAAAAACTTTTTCCTTCTCTGCAGGTTATATGAATATATCTATTTGTCAGAATCATACAGTGAAGACTGTGCATTTCAATGCATATCAATTTTATCTAAAAAACTGCAAAAAAATCAAGAGGAGGGGTGTCAAGCAGAAGGAGGAATGCATCATATGGGAACGGCAGGACTTTGATAATTGTCGAAGCCGCGTGGGGGTTCATTAGACCATTCTGTTTATTTGTATGGATTTGTCATCTTTCATAATTAAAAAAGTGACAGACAAAAGTGCTTGGTGGGCCCACATCCTTGGGCTCAGGGCCGTGGCTGGAAATGAGCAGAGAAGCCTTTTGCCTAAATGAAGACATGATGTTCCCAGCTTTAGTTTTCTCCTTGTCCTCTCGGCTGTCTGTATACTCCTGCAAGGGCTGTAATATCTGGGGGCATCTTGCCAAGGATTGTCTGAAAATGGCACACCCCTGAGCTTTGCTGTCATGTGACGAGTCAAGATTCGCTGGTACTAGGGATGTGAGAGCCTCTGACAGTTTCCACGCTTTTCCCGACAGTTCTGAGCTCATCCTTCCTCAAGGTGACCCGACTTCAGCAGAGCCAGATCTCTCCATCCTTAACTCTGAAGCAGCCAGGGCGGGAGCTGGTTGTGGCTGACACTGGGTACTGCTTCTGCTCTGTGGCTCCTGCCTTCCAGGGCTCTTGACAACACATGATCCACTTATGTTAGAAGCAGCTCCTTTCCTTTCTGCGACATGGGGCTTTCTCCCTTCAGATCTTTTCTTGCACCATTTGTTATAGATACCACATTTGTTTCACTCAAGAGCCACCGTTGGGAAGTTTCCTCATTTCCTCCCCTACCAGAGTAACCCCCAAACAAGCCATTTCAGGAATCCCACAATTCCTGCTGAGGGAATTAGATGCTCAGCTGAGCAATGTGCATAAGGCCTTCTCTGGGGACATGGAGCTGGCGAGAACCGTTCTCAATCTTATGCTACAAAGTTGATCAAATATCAAGTCTTTCATGATTCTGGGAGACAGCTGTGAGTGGTCATCTCATTCTTTCAAAGGTTTGTCCTTCCTTTCCATTCCCGATCCTACACTGTTCCCCCATCAAATCCCACAACTGTCTGGGACTCAGCCTTATCCTTGGCTTTCTCGGTTTTGGCTTAGCTTGCATTGAAATGAAATTAAGGCGATTCAACATATGCATTCCCACCCCCACTCCCACCCCTCAGGGAAGGTGCTGTTTTGTTGTTAACTTGAAAAATAGGGAAAAAAAAACCACTTAAAGTATATGCACAAATTAAGAATCAAAAGCTTACATCTCCAATTCCACCCAACTCCTCTCTGAAAACAATTTAGTACATCTACTTCCTGAGGTTGTTTTTCTGCTTGCACACCTCTTGTATCTTCGTGGGGCAAATCAAGAGATGACCCCTAGGAAATAAAGTGGTGACCATAAACTCTGCAGTAAGGCTCCCTTCTCCCACTTAAGCAGCTACTTTCATCACAGGGTGTATCTGCCTGGTGGTGGAGGTGGTAGCTGTATTCGGTGTTGACCTGTAGAGCTGGAGAGGGAATATAGCCCTCCTGCCGTTGGAAGAGAATTCTTATCCACATCATCAGAGAAGATAGCAGGAGGAAGCTGGCAAGGGTGAGCAGGCCGCCAAGCAGACAGTCCTTTATCGTGGCAAACTGCTCCTTTAATTTCTGTGACAGAGCAATACAGACTCCCAGGCTAAGACCTTTTCGCAGGCCATTATAGAAGTCAAATTTGCTTCAGTCAGGAGGCATTATTGGAAGGCTTCATCATAAACTCCACACGTAAGGTGACCCTGCAAAGTGCCAGATAGAAATGAATGGGCTAATCCTGTTTGTATCCACAGCTCACAAACCAGAGTAGCCCAGACAGATGGCAGCATGTGCTGGGATGTGGACATGCAGCTACCAGGAACACACTGCCCTGAGAGGGATGGCCAAGGGGGCATGCGGAGAGAGCAGGGGCCTGGGCTGGCTGGTGGGATTGAGTGAGGAGGTGGTCCACTAGACATTTAAGCTGGCGGGGCCCTGAAATTACCTTGCATAGTAGCAAGGTACAGCCTGAACTCCTTCTGGCTAGCAGCTTGGCAGAGCTCAGGGAATTCCTAAGCTTGGCAGTTGTTTGGGACATAGGAAGTTCTCAAGGAAGAAGGCCTGGGAAGGTCAGTGGACTTATCTGAGGTTACAGAGCCTTTCTTGGACTGGGGTCTCAAATCCTTCAGTCCAGTGTCTGTCCCAAATCCAGTGTGCTGAAGAAGCTTGGGATGAGAAGGAGGAGAGGGGGAAAGAGGAAGGGCAGCTGCTCATTCTAGGAATGCCACTCTTGGAGACAAAACGCCGGGGTTCCGGCAGAACTCAAAAGGACCTTCCCTCTGCTGGGGAATGGTTCCTATGCCTTTTACTCCTCTGTTCCCAAAGGCAGCCAGCCAGGTGTCAGGCAGTCCCTGGAGGCCAAGGCCTGTAGGGGGCACTGTTGGTTCTGCTGATGTTCTGGCCTTTTGAGCAGGGCTGGGCAGAGGCGTGGAGCTAGAAAGCATCAGCGGCATTGCAATGGCAGGGAGGCAGTCCGGGGAGGCCTGAGTCGGAGAGACTTGGGTTCTCATTGCAGCCCTGCCACTAATTCACTCAGGGAACGTGGGCAAGGCAGTTTCTTCTTAGCCTTCATCGTCATCACTGCCAACCTTATGAAGCGCTTGCTATGTGGAAGGCACACTGCTAAGCATTTTACATGGTCCCTGTCATTTAGATCTCACAGCAGTCTGTGATGTCAGTGCTAATATCACCCCATTTGACAGATCAGCAAACATAAAATAAGGGCGCTGCACCCTCCATGGTCTCTCCGGGCTCTGGTGCGGGAGAACTGTGTGCTGCTTTGTTGATTTGGTTGAATTTAGCCAGAGCGCACTCCTCAACAGGAGAGGGGGCTGAGTCTGTGTCTCTTTTGAGGGTACATCCAGGTAACAGCACATCAGTACGCTACACCAGACAAGCCTGGAGATTTCTGGCAATTTCTGGGAGCTTCTAGATCTTCCTGGAGAAAGTCTACATTTTCCTTCTTCCCTTCGCTTCTAGAAATGGGGGTAAGAGGAGGCAGGACATGGCAGCCAAGGCCACAGCATAGAAAAAGGCTGGTCTGCCAGTGCGATTCCAGTTCTGCACAAACGGGGCCTCCTGTCCCTCCTTTCCTGTGAAACATGGTGTGGGATTCCTCTAGCAACCGTGTCATCTGCTCCGTAAGTGTTGGGGAGACGGGGCGGCTCCCAGGAAGGCGATCAGACATTTCCCTAGGATCTGAAAAGGAACATCACCTGGCCACTTTCCCATAAAGGAGAAGAAATTGTAGCTAAGGGGTAGATTCTCCTGGCTGTACAGAAGTCTCCTTACTTGCCCCCACCCCAAAGGACACCAGCCAGAATATAAGCTCCAAGAAGCATCTGCAGTGGACTCCCTTGCCCGAATGCCCCCCCACCAACACCGAATCCTCTAACCAGGGGTGACCTAGCCCTGCAGTAGCATAAAGGAAGCATGATGGAAACAGTCCAGTCCTTGCTCTGGGGGAACTGTGGACTAAAACCATTACACACACACTCATGCCCCCATAACAGTGAAATGGCTAAGCCCACACAGGAATATCACAAGCCGAATTCATTGCATACCAAGAAAATGCCCAATAAAGAAGGAGATCTGAGTGGAGTGGGAATATTCCAGAAAGTGTCTTAGAAATGAGTTTTAAGCCAGATTTTAAAGGTCACCTCTATCCATCCATCCACCCACCTAGACTGATGCCTTCGGTGTACTCAGACCTATGCTAGACAAGCCAAGGAAAAAGTGACATTAATTGATTCATTCATTTATTTATTCATTCCATAACCAAAAATTGGGGGCCTGCTTGTGCTGAACACTAGGGAGTGATTGCAGTGACCCAGGAGATTTTCCAGAAGAGGGGATTTGTCAATAAGGGCTCTGAGTCAGGAGTGCATGGAAGACAGGCAGGCAATTAAGGATTGGCATTCTTTCTTTCCTTCTCTCTCTCTCTTTTTTGAGAATGATCCAGTGATTTAAGCAAGGCCAATTGGAAGTTCTGGTTTGCAAAACTGGACATCACTATGCATTCTTATGTAGGTTTAAGCTTGGGTGGCTCGTGGCTACTAATATTTAAGAATACTTTAAGAATACTGACTTACTACTCGTATTTAAGAAATATTTATGAAGAACCCACTGTGTGTTTTACACTGTGTTAGGTGAGTGGGGAGTGACCACAGGGAGACAGCATAGGTCCGTTGTTGCCGCCAGGAAGCTCAGAGCTTACCGATGACCCGGCTCAGATCCCACCTCCCTGGCCTGAGGCTTCTCCTGCAGTGGGGTCTCACACGCTCCAGGTCTGCAGCCTCTGGGTGGCTGGTGGGCACCGCCTTAACCTCAGCACCCGAGGGTGTGTGTGTGAGAGAGAGATGAGGGCTGTGTGAGCTTGCCTGCAAGCGTGTGCATGTGTATTGGTGTGGCTGCGTGTGTGTGGATGAGCACGTCTGTGTGTCTGTCTGCGTGCCAGCGCGCGTATGTGGGAAGGGATTTTTTGGGAAGGAAGGCACGAGGATGGGCTTGGCTGAGGACACGTTTGGAAAGTAGTTGGGGAGCAGTGGGTGGCTGGGCTGATGGGACTGGCTGGCTTGAAATCCAATGATGAGTGGCCCCAGGCTGGGCTGGAGGTGTCAGTGGGGACAGACAGGAGAAGAAGAACGTGCGGGCAGGGGGGGAGGAGAGGGTTCACAAGGTGGCACCCCGTGGTACCCCGGTGGCACCCGGGCTGGAGGAGAGGGCGCAGCGAGCCCCAGCCCGGCCGGGTGGGCAGGCGGAGGCCGGCAGGGGGCGCTGTGGGCGGAAGCCGTGAGGGGTTCCCGGGGCTGGGGCACCGGGAGGGAGACTGGACCCGGCCCTGGCTCAGCACCCGCGTGCCCACCAGGCAATGGAAGCTGTGTCGGCCAGGGGACCGCGACCCCCGAGCAGAGTGCGGAGCCCCGGGACAGCCAGAGCCTCCCTCGGGCCACCACCGGAGCTGCGGGCGCGCGGGGATCCCCGCCAGGGCTGGCCCCTTCTGCGGCCCCACGCTGGGCGCGGAACATTGCCTGCAGCCCGATTGCTTTGTGCTCCAGCTGATTCATCCGGCGGAGGGGGCTTCCGAGCGCTTTGTTTTCCTAAAGAGCAGCTAATATAAACCCCAGTGGGTTTGTCACTCGGCGCTGCCCCCCTCCGCTGTTGGTTTTCTTGGCGGACGCCGCCAGGCCCCCACCTCGGAGCTGTCTTGTTTGTCGATCCAGTGCGTAATCCTGGTTCTGGCATCAGAGCGGTTGCTATGGGGACCTCGTGGCTTCAGCATTTTGAAGATGGCTGGGTGGGGAGGAAAGTGAGGGGGTGGGGGGGACGTGAGAGGAGGGGGAGGCCCCGGAGGCCGAAGTCCCTGGTTCTCCGATGGGGGGTTGGGGCTGGAGGTGGCCAGGTGGCAGTGGGAAAGGGAGCTAGCAGTTTCTCAGGGCTGTCCTAAAAATCGCCACCAGCCTGCAGGCTTAAAACAGCAGAGATTGATTCTCTCACAGTTCTGAAGGCCAGAAGTCCAAAGTCAAGGTATCCGGGGGTTGGTTCCTTCTGGAGGCCCCAGGGAGAAGGTGTTCCCGGCCCCTCTCCTGGCTTCTGGTGGCTGCCAGCGCCCCTTGGCGTGTAGTTACATCACTCCAGCCCCTGCCTCTGTCCGCCAGGTGTTGGTGTACCTGCCCCTCTTCTGTCTATTGGCTCTAGGCTCTCCCCTAAGTCCAGGATGATCTCACCTCTGGATCTTCAGTTACATCTGCAAAGGCCCTTCGTTTTTCCAAATAAGGTCACCTATAAGTTCCAGGGAGTTAAGACAAGGACATTTTTAGGGGAGGTCACTATCCAACCCACCAGAGTGGAGGACTTACAGGAATCCTGCTTTGCTGCCTCTGACCTGAAATGTCAGCATCTGCACACTTGGGCGGGGTGGGTGGTTCTGCTAGAGATTTGCCACCATACCAGCAGACCAGCGTGTCTGCCCCCTCCCCATTCTGTCTGTCTGTCTGCCTGTCTCTGCCGTGTGACAGGGTAGTTAAGAGCAGAAACTCTGCAACCAGACTGAGTTAGCACCCTGGCTCTGCCACTTCTTACCTACGGGAGTCAAGGAAGTGACCGAACTGCGCCGTGCCTAGTTTCCCCAGCTGTAAAACAGGGGACAAGAATTCCTCCCTCACAGGGCGGTTGTGAGCAACAAAGAGTTCAGTGTTCAGGGAGCCCTGAGAAGCATGCTTGGCACATAGTGCCACATACGTGTGCTGGGGTTACTGTTCTTGCTAATGAGTCCCTCTTATGGAGAGAAGCACCTTAGTCCGCCCTTGCACTGTAGGTAGAAGGCTTCCCTCTGGGGTGCCTCATGTGGGTAGCAGGTGTGTTGAGACTTTGACCCACAGCCTTGGGGAGCCATGGGCACTGGATTGGGCAGAAAGAGAGAAGCCTCAGGGATGGTGGCAGTGGTTTCTGATAGTTTCTTTCCTGGAAACAATGTCTTTCCTTGATTTTCAGGACCTCACAGGCTCTGCTTTCCCTGCTGCTTCCCTGGCCACCGCCACCTCATCCCCCAAACTTTAAATGCAGTTAGTCCTTGCACCGCTTCCTTCCTCCAGCCACCCACACTCTCATCCATTCTTGTGCCTTTAAATACCATTTACAAGCTGAAGACTCTTAAATTTTTATCTCCAGCTTGGACCTTGTGTTGAACTCCAGGCTCATATATCCAGCTGCCTACTCGATATCTCCATTTCTGCAGCCAATAGGCTGTGGTGGCCATGAGAACGTTCCACTCACACCTGTGGGTGCAGGAGCCTGTGGACTGACGTCAGCTGTGCCCAGCACTGTGTCCTTCTGATACCGTGCATCCCGTGGGCTTCTCCCAGCCAACGACTGAGCATGGTGGGGTGCAGCTCAGGCCCCTTCCTGTGGGATGTGGGCAGCCCAGTGGGAGAGCGTGGCTCCAGAACTCTCCTTCGGCCTGGCCTGGTGGTAACATTCTCAGAAATGTGCTGTGGCTGTAGACTCTTCCTCCCCCATCCTTCTCATTCCCCCTCCCCTTTCCAGGGGCCAGTTCTGCATTGCTGGTTGACGGCCTGCCTGCCCCGTGCTGCTCCTTCCCTTCCTCCTTCCTGGGCATTTCCCCCAATAAATCTCTCGCAGGTCCAATCAGCTTGGCATCTAACCCTGGGAGTATCCAAATATCCAAACGAATATAACAGCATCTCAAATTTGCACG
Organism: Phataginus tricuspis; assembly: GCA_029783875.1. Taxonomy (NCBI): domain Eukaryota; kingdom Metazoa; phylum Chordata; class Mammalia; order Pholidota; family Manidae; genus Phataginus; species Phataginus tricuspis. Next base: position 36,620,684 of record JAQQAC010006923.1, on the reverse strand, counting down.
TCCTAACCCAAATTAACCAGCTCTCCCTTTCCTTCAAAAACCCTACATTTCCCTCAGTCCTCAAACCCCATCTCAACTCTATCTTTTCAGTGGCTCAGGTGAAAAATGACGGCGCCATCCTTGAGCCTCCCCTGTCTTCCCTTGTCCAGTCCTGTAGCGCCCACTTCAGACACTGCCCAGACGGACCTGCTTTATTCTCCACTGCTGATGCTATCGCCCACCGGCTTGTCCGGTGCCCCGCTCACCCCTGCCCTGCTCCTCCCTCAGGCTATTCTCAACAAGGAACCAAGGAATCCTTTCAAAATATCAGACCAAATGGCAAGATTTCATTCTTTTTTTTATGGCTGAGCAATATTCTGTGGTGTATATGTACCCCATCTTCTATATCATCCATCTACTGATGGACACTTAGGCTGATTTTGTAAATAATGCTGTCATGAACATAGGGGTACATATAACTTTTTAAATTAGTGTTTTTCTTTCTTCAGGTAAATACCCAGAAGTGGAATTACTGAATCGCTATTTTAATCCTGAAACTAATAAGATATTATGTCAACGAAACTTCAATACACTTTTTTTTTTTAAGTCGGATCACATCCTGGGGGCCACTGGCTCCCACACACAAGCCAAAATCCACATGGTGATCCACAACCTCTCCCCAACCCTCTTAAGCCACCCACCCTCTCTGCAGCTCTTCTGCAGGCCAGTGCCCACCTTAGGGCTTGCTCCCAAGATCCTCCTGCCCCTTGTCAACGTGCTAATTCTCTAACTGGCTCATCTTCACCCTGTCACCTTCTCAGGCTTTCCCTGACCAGCCCTCCCACACATGCTGTTTCCCTTCCTGTGCAAACTCTGATACATATTTTTGCATTTAAAATTTGTTTATTGGTTTGACTGCTGCCATTAGAAGGGAAGCTCCATGGAGGCAGGAATTTGGTCTCTTTTTCTCTCTGTTCCCAGGACTACACAGTGGCCAGGGCAAGCAGGTGCTCCATAAATATTTATCAAGGGAATGAAGAGTGAGCTCACCAAAGTACCTGGCATATAATGGTATTTGATAAATATTGGCTTTATAAAATGTTGTTTGCTTTTATTTCATAAAAAGCAGAAACCTGTAGAGCAGAAACAAAAATAACCTATAATCCCAGTGTTTCGATGCCCCCCCCACTGGCATTTTTAAAAAGATAAAAAGAATATATGCCCTTAGAAAATCCTATTAGGTATCAAAAGGTATAGAATGAAAAGAAAGAGCCTTCTGCCTAGACCTCTCTCACCACCCTTGGGACCCCCACGAGGGTGCCCTTTCCTCAGGGCCTGAGAAGGGGCCAGTGTCCCAGGGCAGGCATGGCCACGGAAGTGGCCAAGGAGGCTCTCAGAGTGGCTGGGAGCCAGGCTGTGGGGGGCGTGTGTTTAAACCTTGGCCCATCAGCACAGATATAAACAGGATTCGATGACATTTAACGTTGTATGGTATCTTCTGCTCAGAGCCCTTCAGGGGATCCTAGTGGACTTTGAAGGAAACCCACACCCTTCGTGGTGGTCTCCAAGCTTCTACAGGGTACAACTCTCCGATTCTTCTTTCCCTGTCCCTCGCTGTGCTGGCCTCCTTCCTATGGGCTTTCCTGCCTCAGGGCCTTGGTATGTGCCATTCCCTCTGCCCAGAAAGCCTTCTTTCTCCCCATTACCTCCTACTCAGCCCTCCAGTCTCGGCTGACATCAGCGGTTCTCCCACTTAAGGAAGTACCAGACTCACCTCGGGAGCTTATAGCTGGGCCTTGTCCCCAGAGTTTCTGATTCAGAGGTTCTAGGGCAACCCGAGACTTTGCATTTCTAACAAGCTTCCTGCTGTTGCAGCTGCTGCCGAGGGCACCCTACTTTGAGAACCACTGAGTTAAATGTTGCTTCTTTCAGTTGCTGGATCCACAAAAACTCCCCACCCACCACCTTTCTAAATTAACTCCTGGTGTAGCACCCTGTGCTTTTCCTTCACACCACTTACCACAACTTTTTAATTATAAGTTTATTTGTGTTGAATGAATATCTTCTAATCCCGACGGCCCCAGAGCAAGCATTTCAGTTTCATGCCTCCATCCTTTCTTGTATTAAAACCACAACAAAACCCAATAAGCAGAGATTATACGAAGTCTCTCTTGCCCTAGAAGGGAGGAAACGAACTTTTACTGAACACTTTTAAGTATCTTGTTTCATAACGGAGACTTCCAGAATAAAAATGACCAACAGTGACCACCATTTATTGACCACCTACTCTGTGCCAGGTGATGTACTTGGGAAGGATCTGTGGCTTTTTAATTTCTGTCCCCCCAGTGCCTGGCCCATAGTGAGGCTTAATAAATAAATGAATTAATGAATGAAAATATACACATCTCCCGTACAAGACATTTTTCCTTTCCTGGATGATGTTCCTCCTGGAGCTGGTTTTATAGATCCAACTCCTCTCTGGTGGGGTCTATGATGGGATGGATTAAGAGGCTGGAATCCTTCAAAATCTTGACCCTGGTCCCAGGTCTCCAGGAAGACCCGCAAGGTCCCTGGGAGCATTGAGCATTCTGTGGAGGCAGCGGGGAAAGGCAGACACCTTCCCCTCCACTGCCTTTCCCATAACAAAATAATAATAAAGAAAGGGGAGGTGGAGCCCATAGGCTGTTTTATTTCCATTAAATGTGAAGCAGAAACTAACGAGATCAAAGCCGGCCCAAAAGAAGGAGATGGAAAAATAAAACGAGGGGGCCTGAGAGGCCAGGAGGGAGGATGGAGAGGAAGAAAAATGCAGGGAGGGGATGTCTGCCTTGGAAATTGGCTCTCCCCTTCCTAGGTGTCCATGGGCTACCTGCCAAATCAATTGATTACATCTGTAGGCAGACTTGTCTTTTTATTTCACACCAATTTTCACAGGCAGCCTAAGATAAAAATGGAAGAGATGAGTGAATGGGAAAAGATGATTGAATGTTGATGTAAAAAGGGAAGGTGTGTGTGTGGGGGTGGCTGGATGCGCAGCTACAAGAGATGCTGGAGAGGGCAGTCGGGATCATGTGGCTGGTTCCTCTCCTTCATTTTTTTCCTTTCCTCTATTTATACAGTTTTTGAAAGCCCCATGTCTTCGTCCCCATGACCCGCTGGTGAAAGGCTTGAGGACACCCCGGGCCCCGAGGAGCACTATCTAGGTAATGATACTCTTTGCATCCTGATTCTGTCCTTGGCTCGGAATTTCACTGCCTGACCTTGACTCAATCTTGTCTGCTCCCTGATCCTCAGTTTCTCCACCTGGGGTGCAGAGATAATCATTCACTTGGCCGTGCTGCTGGGGAGTGCTAACGGGCGAGACGTTTGAATTGTTGTTTTGCAAAAGAAAGCGCTATATGCAGCCTTCACAATCTGAGGAAATAAAAAGCAAATACTACAAACCCAAAGGAATGGCCCCTAACTGGAGGGGGTCTGTCCTGCGGTGGGCTGGCCTGGGTGGGCTTTTGGGGGCCTGCCTTGCTGCTGTTTCTCTGCACCCAGCTGTATCTCCAAAGGCCAGGTGGCCAGGCTATGGAGGGTCTGTGTCCTAGAAAGACTTTGCTTTAAACCTACAGTCTGGGGGAGCAGGGGAGTAGGGCCCTGACAAAAAGCCCTTCCAAGCCCCCATAAGGTCATAGGCAAAGAGGGACCAGGGAACGACCCCTCCCACTTTTCGCCTCTTGATCCCGAAACCACTGGGAACGGGTGGTTAGTGAAACACAGCCCTCTGTGCTGATATAAGCAGGTGGAAAGAGGGTGGCATGGTAGCTGCATCCTCTCAGGGGGAACTGATAGTTGTTTAGGCCACTTAGACGGCTCTGCCCAAAGACTTAATTCCTGTTGCAGAGGGCGAAGCAGAATGCCACCCACCACCTATCCACCCCCTTGCTTACTTTCCACCGGCAGGCCTGGCAGGTCAGAATGGCAGGCGGTGTCCTGAGATGGAGGACCATGGAGGGCAAGGGACAGCAAGATGCCTGCTGCCCATCCGTGGTCTGTAGCTTCTCTGGGCAGGGGCTGAGCATCCCTGGGGGGGCCCTTTACAATCATTGACACCCAGAAAGCCAGTGCAGGAAAAGGCCTCAGTGACGGACCCATCCAGTGGCCCTGTTTTGAAGACGACAGAAACAAGGCCTAGAAAGGGCTTTATAGGTCTGTAGGTAGCTTGTTAGAGCCAGAGAGGAGGCGGGACTCCGGGTTTGGCCGACTCCTGATCTGGGGCTCTCCGTGTATGTGTGTGTGTGTGTTTGGAGGGGTGGGCGCTACGCACAGGATGCCTTTCTGGGAAGTGAACCAAACGGAGAGGCCCGTATTTTGAGGCTGAGGTGAGAACTTGGCTCCTTGGACCAGAGGCAAAAATGACAAGTATGTGTGCCTCATAAACACAGAGCACGACCTGCCTGGGGAGAAACGTTTGAGGAGTTTGTGAAACACCAAATGAAGTTGTTGCTCATTTTCCTCTTTATGGTCTGTGCTGGGTGCTCTCCTGTGAGGCCCTTGCACAGAGCCTGTCACTCAGCTTGCAGGCTTGCTGGCTCCCCAGGGCCACAGTCCACCCTCCCCATCGGTGCAGGACACTGGGACAGGTTCCACTTAACCCCTGTGTTCCTCCTGACCCACGCATGTGCCCAGTGTGGGCCCCTACGCAGAAGGAGCCCAGGGAGAAGGGTCCCAAGTGTCCCAGGCAAATGCATCAGGGGGCCCTCTCCTCACACAGCGGGAGCAGGCGGCTGGGATGCCAGGCACCTGATGTTGCATTTTTCCCGGTGCTCTTTCAAAGTCTCCGTGGGGTGGCGGTGGGTCACACCTGTTCATTGATACCTTGAAGCAGAGGCTAGTTCCCAGCAAAGGACCACACACAGATATGAAGGAAGTCAGGGTTCCAATCCACTCCCACTGATTGGCCAGTGTTAAGGCCCTATTGGTGCCTGTCCCTCCTTCTTCTGCCCACCTGGAGGTCACCACAATTGTGGCGGATGGTTAACGTGCATGCCGATGGTGTCCCAGCCCCACGGTTGCCTTTTTTGTCATTGGGCTGTCCTTTGTCTGTGGAAGGTATCTGACCCCACAGGAGAGGCAGGAATGCTGGGAGTTAAATCCCTAAGTAGGCCTTGCAGTTCTGAGGAGCAGAGGCTGATGGAGAAATGCTCAGCTCCCTTTGTGCATTCTGCAGCCTCTCGGGGCCCCCAGATGGGTAAGCACTGTTGTCCACAGTGGTAACCTGCTTATTAATGCCCCTTAATTAGCTCTCCTCCCTTCCCTTTTTCTCTTGTTCACTCCCTCCCTGTGCTTCCTGGAACCACATTTCAGATGAGCTAGTTGTGCTCAAATCCTTGCCCGAGGGTCTGCTTGTAGGAGAACTCAAACCTAGACAGCAAGCTGTCTGCGTTGTAGCGGAGGGGGCCTGGGCTTTCCAGCTCTGGCCATCCTAGCCCTGTGACGTGAAGCATGTCCCGCAACTTCATGGCCTCTGCTTTCAAATCTGTAAAATGAGAATTAATGCTTTATGGTTCTATGTGTGTCTGTTTCTCAATCACTGAAAAATTAAATTCATTCAGGATTGCCACAGGGCAAAAGCACTCGCTATGGGCTGTCTATCTGGATCGCGAGATTAAAGATCAATACAGTATTGTACAGAAGCAAGTGTTAAATTGGGTGACAAATTCTAAATAGAGCTGGGAATCAGAGAAAGGAGACACGTACTCGGAGAAGACTTCCTGAGAGAGGGGGTTTTGAGGTAGACCTTGAGGGATGGATGAATCCAGGGAGGTAGGGGCCCTCAGCAGGGGAGCAGAGTGTGGAAAGAAACCTCTAGAACTGCAGTCTGAGGGGCAGGCGCCGGTACACCCATTGTTCTGGGTTGAATGTTTGTGCGTCGCCCCTCCTCAAACCCAAACTTGGAAGCTTAACTCCCAGTGTGATGGTATTAGGAGCTGGGGCCTCTGGAGGTGGTTAAGTTTATTTGAGGCCATAAGGGTGGAGTCCTCATATGTCCCTAAGAGAAGAGGAAGAAAGATCAGAGCTCGCTCTCTGCATCATGTGGGGACATCATGTCAAGGTGGTCATCTGCAATCCAGGAAGCAGGTCTCACGAGGAACTGAATCTGCCAGCACCTTGACCTTGGACTTCCAGCTTCCAGAATGGTGAGAAACAAGGTCTGCTGTTTAAACCCTGGTCTGTGGGGTTTTGTTAACAGCAGCCTGAGTCAACTGAGGCACCTGTCGTGAAGCCTTTTCAATCCAGGGTGAACGGCGCTGCATCAGCAGCTGTTACGTGTCTCGCTCTCTGGTACGTGTTAGGATTGTATGGTTGTTTCTTTCTTAATGACTGTACATAATTTTCTAGGAAGAAGGGGGATTGGAGCATATGGACATATGCTCTAACTAAAAAGAAACTATCCTCCCACTTTCCTTCCCATCCCATCCCTTTCCGTCTCTTTCTCTCATTCTATCTCCTCCGGCCCACCCCATCGCCTGCACATGGGGGGACTTTGGAGACCAGTCCCTCTGCGCAGCTGGGGGGCCCAGGCCGAGGGAAGCTGTGGCCGGGACTCTGGCCACTGGGCACCTCAGAGGCGAAAGCTCTCAGACCTGAAATGCAAATGGTCTAAGGGGCTCGGATTCAGGAAGCAGCTTAGATGCTGTTGTTTCTAGAAGGAATAGAAGATGTCATTTTTGGTTTCTGTCCCCTGAACAGGACTTTCTGGGCAAATTGCTCTCCTTTGCTTGGTGGGTTGGGGGTCAGTCCTACCAGTGTGGTGACAGTCGGCTGGGGGCCCATGACTTTTGTGCTTACTTGGATCTGGACCATTTCCAGTTGTTTTGGTTCTGGCCTCCCAGCCACTTTGAGACGCAGTAACTGTGGTGGCTTAGAGTACAGGCGCTGCAGCCAGGCAGCCTGGTTAAACTCCACATGCCGCTTTACCCACCATGTGACCTGGGAAAGTTTCTTAACAGCTCTGTGCCTCGGTTGCCCCGCTTGTCTAGTGCGTGTAAGAATGGTGTCTCTGTCGGGCTGGTGCGGTGATGGGTGAGTTACTGCATGGGAAGGACTTAGTACTTGAGGCACAGTGAGCTCTAAGCACCGCTAGCTGCTACCACCCTCCTCCCCACCATTATCTATCCTGGGAAAGGGGGCATCTGCTCATCAGGACCGCATTCTCTAGGACAGGTGCTCTGGGGGAAATTTCAGACGCAGTGTGAGGGGTCGGAGGCCCCCCGCTGTGGCAGTGCAGCTTCTAGAAGGCACGTCAGTGAGAGCGGAGCTAAGGTGTGTGGGTCTCTGAGCCCGGACTTGCTGTCTTACACTCAGGTCTGGGTTGGAACCTGGCCGGGCAGGTGTTATGTGGTTCTGGGGCCCTGACGGACTGAGGGAGAGTCCAGCTGCTGTCGCCCGGTCAGCCCTCTCCCAGGCCCCCAGCCCCTGAACCTCCCGCCTCCCTCCTGCTCCCCTTCTCCGTGGGCTCCCACAGAGGAGGCCCACTTGGGAGGCCTGATGCTGCCTGGTTAATGGCTTCTAGATCGTTGGCGCACCAGGCTCAATGGAAGTGCCTGTTACGCTCGGCATTGGGAGCCTGAGTCAAATGGCCTGAGACAGATTTACAGCTGTCTTCGAGGCCACACCAGGAAAACGCTCCCTGACAGAACTCTAGACTTGCCTGCGTTCGGAGAAGCTGGAGCGGTGGAGGGAGCCATCCGGGGAGGCTCATCGTCCCAGCGCTGCTGCGGGGCCCCACGGCCTCCCCGGCAGTGTGGGAACCGCTCTGAAGCCAGGATGGAATGGCCCGAGTGTGAAGTGGGGTCTGAGCAAAGGACAGATGTCTAGATTCACTTAGAAACAAGCCCAGGAGGACTAACAAATTAGCGCTAATTTGGAAAGAGGCCGGACTGACCTAGTAACAAATTCTGAATCATGGAATTTTAAAATGCACTGTACCACTCGCAAGAAAGTAGGCTGCAAAAGACTCTGTAGAAAGCACCCAGTGTGCCTGTGTGTGTGTGTGTGTGAGAGAGAGAGAGAGAGAGAGAGAGAGAGAGAGAGAGAAAGAGAGAGAGAAAGAGAGAGAAAGAGAGAGAGAGATGGGTAAGACGTTATCCTTGTCTGAAGGAATTTACAATATGGAAATAGATGATACGCAGTTGCACTGCTTGGCATTTAGTAAAATTAAATTACCAAAACGACAAAAAGAAGGTTGTTGGGGACCTACCAGAATGAACACATGAATGACGCGTAACTGCCCATCAACATGTTTGGGTGCAGACTGGCACTTCTGGGCTTGCCCGCCGTTGGCTCTTTCTGTGGCTTGAACACCTCCCCGGTGCTCTGCTTCACGTCTTCCTCTGTTTGCTTCGCCATTGTATCTCCTATGCTGTGCAGGTGAATCTCCAGCCCATCAGGGCCACTCATCGTGGCTGGAAACCTGCTCATTCATCAGGGAACGGAGCACACAGGGCCTCTCTGCTGAACGTGTTTGGGGCCCTGGAGTTTAAACCGTGTCCTTGACCTTGGAGGCTGGCGTTTTCCAGCTTGGGGAAAGAGCACAGGACAGGTTCACTGTCTTGTAAGTTTTCAGAGTGAAGGCCCTTCCCTCTCTCAGGCCCTTGAAGAATCTGCCACCACCCACCTCCAAGGAGGAGGTTTGGCATTTCCATCTCCTCGGCTGGCAAATTGTAAATTTGGAAATGAGCAGAAAATATAGTGACATCAAGGTTATGCAGCCCCATGTGGATAAGATGGATAACCCTCAGCAATCCGGCATTTCCAGTCTCCGCTCCACCTACCTTTCTTTTAACCTTTTTTTTTTTTTTTAAGAAAACATTTTTAGAGACTTTAATAACTGTGGAAGGATGGTGTAAGGCGGGCAAGGAAATCAATCATTTTTATTCGGTTGTGTGTGATAAAATGTAAGTTTGGGCAGTAAATCTTCTTACCCTGAGGAGAAAGAATAGTGTGCCTGGCCATTAACACGACTCCCATTTTGAGACTTTAATGAATGAATGAAGCCCTGTCTGACTAATTGGTAGCAATGGCTCCCGGTGCTCTGGGCCCCAGACTCAGGCTTGGCCTGGAACTGGGCAACAGTCTGGCCTCCTCTGCTGAGATTGACCATCTATTATTTCTAATCAATGAGTCACCAAACACATATAAAGCACCCATTGTGTGCAAGACACCATGCTTAGCCCCAAGGAGGATGCAAATGAATATATCAGAGTCTGGGGCAGAGTTGTCTGTAAGAAAGGCTTCTCGTCAGGGTCTCGGTGTCGCTGAGGGTGGAGAAGGGGTAGTGAGGGATGGAGGATGCTGGAGTTCGGGCATGTGGGGATGTGACTCGGATCAGGCTGCCCAGTGGAAGCGAATTAGAATTCTTGCAATTTCTCTGGGGATTCAGGTAGTTTCTTGGGGGCTGGTTTTGAAGCCAAAATCTGACCCTTAGTTATGGGAATTTTGGGGGCAGGGGAGTTTCTTTGGTTTTCCAGCCCTAAGTCATCATCTACTCCCCAGTTTTCCATGGGTTCCTTCCACTGTCAACAGCCTAGATGCCCCACCACTGCCCTGGCCACAGTCCCCTGAGAGCAGGGCAGTGGGTAAGGTGAGTGTCTTGGTATTGGCTATGGGATGCAATTTTGGGTGCCAGCTCTGTTGATAACACTCTCTTAGTGTTTGCTCCCAGCACCCTAAAAAGGAAAGGCAGGAGTGCTGCCTCAGTCAGCTTGGGCTACCGTAACAAAATACAGGGGGGCTTCAGCACAGGCATTTATGTCTCACAGCCCTGGAGGGTGGGACGTCCAAGGGCGACCTGCCCTCAGATTCCCTTCCTGGTGAGGGCTCCCTTCCTGGCTTGCAGACAGCCGCCATCTCCCTGTGTCCTCCCAGGCAGAGCTCTGATTGCTCGTCCTCTTCTCGTAAGGACACCATTCCCACCATGAGGGCCTCCTCAAACCGTAATGGTCTCTCCAAAGCCCAGCTCCAAATACTCTCACACTGGGGGTTGGGGCTTCAACATCTGGATTTTGAGGGGACACAATTCAGTCTGTGCAAGTGCTGTGGTGTCAGACCCTCATTTCTGTTTTCTTCTCAGGCAGGTCAGTGGGTAGGTGTCTGGAAAGTGTGAAGTGTGGCGGGGGAAAGACAGGATGTGACCTCTGCTGCTCAGTGGGAAACACCTACCCCCTAGTCCTGCCATGCCAAGCCTTTGGTCAGAGGGTGCGAGGGTTTAGGCCATAATCTCCATCCCCTCCCCTCCTTCCTGGACCCCTTCGAGCAAAGGCACACACATGGGCTCGTGACACCTCCAGCCTCATCTGTGGCCACCAGCACTCTGGACTTGGCCGGCAATAAGTGCCTTCAATATTCTTGGTGCACTTGTGGCCCTGTAAACAAAGACAGGACATCCAATTATTCTGAAAACAACCTGTTTCTGTTTGCCTATCAGACTTCTGCTGTTTGCCCTACACATCACTACTGATTGGTTTGAACTTTTCCCATTCAAGCCCCAACATGATTCATGACTTGTGAGTGGGAAGGGGCCACGTGGGCTGTGGGCCTTCTGGTGCCGGGGCCCAAGCATGTGTGAGTCCCATTTAACTTCGTGTGGTCAGTACCAGGACTCTGTTCTAAAGGCCAGAAAACTGGGGCTAGGAGAAGGTGAAAATGTATCCAAATCTCCCAACTCATAAGTGGGGAGAGGTAGAACTTGAGGTTAGGTCTTGTCTGTTCCAAAAGCCCAAGCCCCTTGTGCTCCTTTGAGGAGGCTGCTGTGCTGGGACCCAGCCTTGACCAGTCATCCCAATTCAAGCAGCCAGCCTGAGGAAACAGCAAAGGCTGACCACAGTTACATGGAACTAAGGGTGGTTCAACTTTGAGGGGTAGGTCAATCCAACACCTTGGAAAAAATGGCTAATGATTATATTCTTCAAACTGACACACGCTTTTAAAGATTTTGAATCATAGAGTCAAGGGCATTAGGACCAAAGTGTAACACATGCATATATTGGTGGTTGGGGGAAATTGTCTTGTGGAAACAAAATGAATATCCATCACTAGAGGGCTGGGTGAGTAAAATATAATACACACTGATGAAAACAATTAATTAGAGCTACACCAGAGGATTTAGAGAGATTTCCCCCAGGTATTGTTGAGTAGGGAAAGCAAGACACTAGAAACTGAATAGATATTATTCCATAAAACACACGACTACAAAAGGCTACCTGTGCCCGCATAATAAGTTTATATATTTGCATAAGTGTATGTACGTGGGTATGTATAAAGGCTTATACACATATGTGCGTGTTGATGTGTGGGTCAGTATATATGGTTATGAAGGGCAATACAGAAGGACTCCTCCTGGGATATTAGCATGGGTCTCCGGTGGTTATGTCGATAAAGGAGAGAGAGGTAGAAAAGGGAAATCAGACAAATAAGAAAAATAAAAATATGCATAACATGTGCACGCACGTGCACACACACACACACACACACACACACACACACACACCATGCATATGACCATGTTTATGCATTTACGTAAAGGGATAGGCACTCATATAATTAAGTTTTCAAGATTCTTTTCCTGGAGCCACTGGACTGTTACCCCACAGATCTGGGAGAAGGAAGGAGAGAGAACTGGGCCCTCGTGGACTCTAAAGGCACTGTGCAGAGGCCAGGGACAGCTGGAGACCACAAAGCTGTGAGAGGCCTAGACCACAGGCTCCCCACCCCCAGAAAGCAGGGAGAGGATTGGTTTGTCCCTTGGTTAGAGCCCCCCAAGAAAGGGAATTGCTGCCACCCTGGGAGTCCCACCAGGCTCTGGAGCGGAACCCGAGGGGGATCAACAATCTCCTTTGTGCTTCTGCTGCTGCTAGGGAAACCAGAACATCTACCATTTACACAGGCACCCTTTGGAGAGCAAAAGGGAGAGGTATTACTAATTATATTGGGCACAAACCAGGCTTGTCCTTTGCAAACCTAGAAGTAGGCTCACACTAGCCAGAGCCCCTCAGTGGGGGGTCTACATTCTAAATTCAATTCTTTTCTCCATGCAAATTTGACTATTAACATATCCAGAACTCCTATTGTTACTGGAGCCCAGCAAGACTGAAATTACTCATAATTATGGTACCACTCCAGAAGGGGGAGGCTCTCTGCCTCCAGGCCATAGAGACACATGCTGAGGCCAAGAGGGATTTATGCTCCCACAGGCTCTGCTTAACCACAGGTGTCAATGCCCGGGGCTGAGCAGGTCTGGGATACCTGCACACGGCCTCTTTGTGGTCATCAGCCTGGCCTTGAGAAGGTGGAAATAATGACCAGGTTGTGCTGTGTGGGCATGCTGTGGCTGATGTGTCCAGCATCATTGGCTCGGCATATAAACTGGGGACATGCCTGATATACAAATTTAGTGACTAAGCCTCAACTCTCTGTCTCAGGATGTTTTATTCCCTTCCTGGGATCCTTCTTCCCAAGAATCTCAGGGAGTCTTATTTAATTCAAGTGGTCTGCATGGAAACTGGTGATTGGACCCGTGGAGGTAGGGAGAAAGGGAAGGCAGGGAGAAATGACATCTTTGCAAACCAGCTACTTATCAGAAATGCCATGATATACGGCTACGGGCAGCATTTTTCTAGGCCCCCGGAGGAAGACCATTTGATATCGCATGAAGAATAAGACTAACCCCAAAGGGAGCCGAGTGCTTCTGTTAGAGCGCCTAAATCTATCCATGCCCCAAGCCCACTCCTCAGTGTGACAGACAGACTAGGCACTCCCCAAATTACCCACATCCTTGTCTCTAGAACTTGTGCATGTGCTTATCTTACCTGGCAGAAGGGACATTGCTTATGATTAGGTTAAGGACCTTGAGATGGGGAGATGACTTTGGCTTATCCCGGTTGGCTCAGTGTAACCACACAGGGTCCTTAATAGAGGGAGGCAGGAATGTCAGAGTCAGAGAAGGGGATGTAATGATGGAAGCAAAGGTCAAAGTTAGGCCATTGCAGGAAGGGGGCCACGAGCCAAGGAATGTGGACATTCTCTAGACGCTAAAAAAGACAAGGAATGAATTACTTCCCAGAACTTCTGGAAAGAATGCAGGCTTGCTGACATCTTGATTTTAGCCATGGAAACTCATTTTCAGGCTCCTGACCTACCTTCAGAACTGTAAGACGGCAGATGTGTGTTGTCTTAAGCCACTAGATTTGTGGTAATTTATTACAATGGTGGTAGAAAATGAATACACCCAGCTTCCTGGTTGCTCGAACCAAATTAGTGTTAGAGTTGATTTTCTATCATTTGTGATTAAGCAATCCTGACGGGTACACCAGCCCCAGGAGGAATGGCATATCTTTTCCAGTGTAGTCCCAGTGTGAGATGCTATAGCTGGCTTTCATGTCCGCCACCTCTAAAGATCAAACACTAGAGACTGGGATGGCACATGAGGGCCAATTTGTCCAACTTTCTCCTTCTGCAAAGGAAGAATTCCAGCGAGGCCCAGAGAGAACAAACAACTTGCCTGGGGCAGTAGATGACTTTGTATCCATGGTGGGTTCTGTTTCTGGTGTCCATGGACAGGCTGCAGGGGCCAGTGGTCTGTGAAATCCCAGGAAGGAGCACAGGCTTACATGAGCACGCGTGCCGGTGCCTTTCTCCCTTCAGCCTCCCGGGAGAGCCCGGAAGCTGGGGCTGCCCCTGCCGAGGACCCTGCAGGAGAGCTGTCCCTGGGCCCTGGCATCCTGTATCTCCCACAACATTTCTGAGTGGAGGCGTCTGGGGCTGCCATTGAGATCCATCTCTCAGGATGGCAGAACACAGACACCACCCAGCCTCCCAGATCTGATTGTTTTGACTGCTTTGCCAGATTATAAAGCAAAGGGCCCATTTGGTGATGAGAAAAGCGATATTGTGGCAGGGACGTCTTATTTCTTTGAAAATCAGCGGTAAGTGAATTTGCATCCACTTAGTAGTAAATAAGTCTGGCTGGCCCCCTCTCCAGCTATTGCGAAGGATTTAGATGCACTTGGGCCTGCCTTATTATTTTATGATGGAGAGAAGGGGGAGAGGGAAAGGGAGGGGAGAGAAGGGAGAAAGATTGAGAGCGATTTCTTGGGGAGGCAAAATTGAGGATGGGAAGCTTCACATTTCTTTGCAACGTTTCCTAGCTTGTGGCTGGGATGCCCGGGAGCAGGATGGGCAAGTCATTGTGGGGAAAAGAAATAGGCCTTCTTGGTTTCGTGTGTTATGATTTAGAAGACTCTGAAGAACGCTTGTCATGACATGCCCTCTAAAACCCTCTTTAAAATTCAGCAGGAAAGGACCAAGGGAAAGATATACAGGCCTTTGTGGAGAGCAGGCGAGCTGGAGGCATTTGCCAGGATGCCGCTGAAGGGAGCGTTCCAGGCAAATTTGTTTAAAGTCCCAGGTCGGCAGCTGCTGGGAAGGAGAACACTTTATCCTTTTTAAGAAGAAAGTGGACACTATCTCTTTCTGATGGGAGAGAAACCAGTCACCACATGTTTTATGGTCTCTGCATAAGTACGTCGCAGTTGACTCTCTTTTCTTTCTACTTCTGCTGTCAGGATGAAGCCTGGTAGGGAGAAAAGGGGAGTAAGATCACCCAGGCAGCAGGGCATGAAAGGGGGCCTTCATACCCATGATTACCCAGGTGGGGGCCACTGACTGTATCAGAAATGGGGCAGCCGGGGAGTATCAAAACCAAACTTCTTAACATGGCCTTCGAGGCCTCTTCGATTTGATTCCCAGCTTTCCATTCAAGAGAAAGGCAGACAAATGAATGTCTTGATTGGAAAGATACAGAGGCACTCCAACCAAGTCCTTGTTCTTCGCCTCTGTTTCTTCCTCAGTGGAAGTTCTGAACTGCTTCCTCCCTCTACGTTCACTGATAGACTCAGGCTTATTCTTTTCCTACCACATTGGACTGTCTGCTACCTAGACAGCTGTTCCACAACGTTTTCAGGGATAAAAGTAACTGGTATTCAAGTGTCACCTACCACGTGGCACAGAGAAGCAAGTGGCTTGCTCAGCAGGGACAGGCCTGGGGGAGGTGACTGAAGTGCCATCCTATATTTTACACTCACTTGCCTCTGGTCCCAGCCGGTCACCCAAGGTCACCCAGATTCACACAACTAGAAAAGGACCATGCCAGGAATCAAACCCAGGGAGTCTGGCTCTTACCCACACCGCTGTACTGCCTCCCTAATAACCATAGATAATAACGTGCTTATTAGATAACAACAAGGTAACAATACACTTAGGAAGCACATGTGTGTGTCTGCAGCTGTGCTGCTCTATTTGAGACTTGTCCTCTCTGGTCGTCCTCATGACAACCCCGTGAAGCAAGTGCTATGATTATCTCCATATTATAGATGGATAGAATGAGGCACAGAACGGTCGAATAACTTACCCAAAGGACACAAGTAAGAGAAAAGGCCTTTAACTCTGTGCCCACCTCACTTCCCATTTGCATTTCAGAGGACTCAGCACATGCTGTGCCAAAAGGTGCCACTTGGAAATATTGATTATTTTGAACTGAAGGCGTTTGAGAAACAGCAGATGTGGGAAGGGCTCTCTGACCTCCCTCTTCCTACCTAAAAACAGGTCATAACGTCTCCCGTGAGAAAGGTGTTCCCCTACACCAGGGAGGGGAGAGCCTTCTTGGCCCCAGAGACTGGGACGCAGTGCCAGAATGGACGTGTACAGACAAACCTACTAAAATAATCCTGGTCTTCCATTAGTTTCCCCCATATATGACCTAGTCACTGTCCCCCAGTTTGCTGCCCCTAGCCCAAGCCCCTTTGCCTTTGTTTAAAACATGTAAGTTTTTGGGCTAACAACTTTTTCAGGTCTTCATTTTCCTTCTGAAGACTTCTACGTAAAAATATTAAATAAATATGTGTGCTTTTCTCCTGTTTATCCAAAGTATGTCACTCTAATTCTTAGGCCAGCCACAGAACCTAAGAGGATTTGAAGCTTTTCCTTCCTTACATGCCCTTAGCCACTAAAATGTCTGACTTTCCAAACAGCCAAGCCAAAGCCCTCCAGGTTTCTCCTACCTGAATTCACGGAGTGCGGCTCTGTCACGGGCGCTAGGCACTCTCGGTCCATGTGCTCGGAGCATTCAGTTCAGTGGGATGATAGATGCGGAAGTGCTAGGAGGGAAACCAGTATTCCCGGGGTTGGGGGAAGGGGTCTGGGAGCTGGACTGTTCTCTCAGCTCTGAGTTTGCAGGTGCCTCATCTACCCAGGCTGGTAGCAGGTCCCTCACTTTTGCATCTGTGGCAGTCATTGCTCTGAATGGAGAAGGCTGCCCACCTCAATTACCTGAAGGTATCAGGACCTGGGGACGGTGGGGGCAGGGACACGGCAGAGGGGCAGCCACACACCAGGTCCCCCTGCTCAAGGGACAGCAGCAAAAGCAAGGTGTTCTCTGCAGGCAGCCAGCTGTGGGGGTGTTAGTGGGGGAGGGTACACAGCACTCACCTGGTGGCCACTCCAGGCTTGTTTACTGTCCCTTTTATTGAATCTGACTAATCTGGGAATAATTGCACTAATGTTACTGACATTAATAATATACCAAGATGTATTTATATCTTGCTTCTCCCCAAGCTAAAATTCAATCTTGTCATCATTCTTGCATGAGTGGTCAGAGGCAAGCAAGGCTGGTACCTGGACGGAGAGTTCCAGGCGTGGAGGCAGGAGAAGTCTGGCCCAGGTACCACACCTGCCTAGGAGCCAGAGGGCTTGGAGCCAGAGAAACAGAGGCTCGAGAGTTAAAGCCAGCTTGCTGTGGTTCACAGAGCCAGCTGGTGGGGTGCTTCTCTGAAGGTGGGACAGGAAGATGGGATGAGATTTTCAGGAAGGGAAGGTGGTCTTCCCCGGAATGCTGCCCAAACTAAGAAAGGGAGAGATGACGGTCCCCAGCCCTTTCTTTCCCCAGGACCTGACTCTTCCCTGATTCTCTTCCCTGGCCGCCCCAGGAGGTCATCGGTCTCACCCCCCTCAGCCTACCAGTCTGACCCAGTCACCGTATGGGTGGCGGCTCCCTGTCTGCACTTACTGGAAGTTTTGCTCCCTTCACATATTTGTCTGGTCGAGGGTCTTAAATTGAAAGAGGCAGCATGTCCCTGAGGTTTTCCTGTTCTAGTCTCCCATCTCTAATATAGTACGGCTTGCAAATTTTGCGTGTGTGTGTGTGTGTGTGTGTGTGTGTGTTTTGTTTCCCAAGTGCAAGTAAACCGTGATTCTCAGAATTCAGATTTTTTCTAATTCACTAGGTTGATTTTACCAGTCACTTGGGACTTAAATACAGAAAGGCTTTCCTGCTTTTTTATTCAAAAGAGTTCATAAAATGTATATATGCAGCTTTAAAAAAATAATAAAAAACACCCGAATAGTCACCGTTCAGCTTGAGAAATAGAGCATTACCAGTACCTGAGAAGCCCCCTGAGGATTTATCTGCCATCACATCCCTGTCCCTTTCTACCAGAGGTAACTGCTATCCTGAGTTTACTGTCAATCATGTCCTTTTTTTAAATTTTTCACAAAGTTTTACTGGGTGTGTATGCTGTCCTAAACAATGTATTATTTAGTTCCACCTGAGTTTTGAACTTTATCTAACAGAATCATGCTGTACATTTTCCTCAGTACCTTGCTTCTTGTGCTCAACCTCGTATGTGTTGGCATCTTCCATTCTTACTGTATGTGGTTGTAGTTTATTCATTTTCACTTCTAAGTAGCCTTCCAGTGTATGAAGATGCGCAATTTATTTGCCCAGCCTACTGCCAGTGAAAATTTGGAATTTGGGCTATAGGAATGTTGGTGTAAATATTAATCTCCGTGACTCCTGTTCACTGCTCCAAGCATGGTCCTCAGCTGGGTAGTGTTGACATCTTCCAGGAACTTGTTAAAATGCAGAATTGCAGGGTCCTACCCAGACCTCCTGAGTCAGAATCTGCATTGTAACAAAAATCAGAAGCACGTTCAAGTTTGAGAAGCACTGCCCTAGGTCCGCAGTGGAAGTGTGTGCCGGGGCAGGCCCCTAGTCCACCTTACAGTGAACTGGCAAACTGTTTTCCAAGGGAGTTAAGCCAATTCCCATCTACCCCAGAGGAGGATGAGAGTTCTGTTTCTCCATATCGTCTTCAGCTCTTGGTATTGACTTTTAGACTTTGCCAAGCTGTGTGCAATGGTGTCTCAGTGTGGTTTCCTTTTTCATTTTCCTGATTCTCAGCATATTCCTGGATAATGCCAATGCTTTTGCTCTCAGGACCACACTCAGTGTAGCAGCCAGGAGTTCTGTCTTTTCATATATTTATGGACCATCATGCTCTCTATCCTAGCAAATGCCTAATGTGTTTGCCCATTTTTCTCTTGGGTTGGTTGTCTTTTTTTTCTGATGCATTCACTATTTTTTGATATTTTGCTTAGGACCTTTACATCTTTGCTCACGTGGCAGAGCCATGCAAAGTGTTAATCACGCCACTTCCTCTTCCTGGGAATAAGAAAGGGGAAATTTCCCAGCCTCCTTTGTGATTAGATTGAAACCATTCACCACGTGACTGCCAGTAAGTTGAGAGACAGGGTGTTGGGGTAAGGAAGGTGACTTTATTTGAAAAACTAGCAGACAGAGAAGATGACACTCATGTTCTAAAGCCCCAGCTTAGATCAGGGTTGACCACAAACTTCTTTTATGCTAGGGAAGGGGGAGCAGGTTAGGGGGTGACTGAAGGCCGCAGGCATCTGATTGCTGGCAAGGGTCCATGGACAGCTGAGACGTTCTGTGTCCTTGGTTAGTTGACTCTACAGACTGGGTATTTTAAACAACAGAAATTAACTTTCTCACAGTTCTGGAGGCTCGAAGTTCAAGATCGTGGTATTGGCAATTTTATTTTCTTCTGAGGCTTCTCTCCTTGGCCAGCAAATGGCCGTCTTCCAGCTGTGTCTTCGCGTGGACCCTGCGGGTCTGTCCTAACCTCCTTTTCTTATAAGGACACCAATCATAAGGAATTAGGACCAACCCATAGGACTTCATTTTACCTTAATTACCACTTTAAAAGCTCTATGTCCAATTGTAGTCCTATTATGAGGTACTGGGGTTACAAATTTGGGGGGAGGCACAAGTCAGCCCATAACAATAGTGTAAGTCACTTCTACTTCTGAGCCTTAACATCACCACGCATGATTTTCCAGCCATGTCTCCCCTTTGGAAGGCATTTTTGGAAGCCGTGTATTCTAGGAGGTACAGCCACAGGGAGAAGCAGCAGCCTGGGGCCCTGCGTCAGTGCCTGGAGCAGAGCTGCATACCCGGCAGCCAACTAGGGTGAAGGAGAGAAACAAACCCTTCTGGTGCAGGACCACAGAGATCTGGGGATTTGATTCTGCAAAAAACCATATATTGTCTCTTGACTAACACTGGTTTCGAACAAGATTAGACTGATTTTTCTTGCTGCTGCCCTTGTCTAGTTTTGGAATTAAGATTATGCTAGCCTTTTAAAATGATCTGTGAATGTTTCTTCTTTTTCTATTATCTGGAAGAGTGGTTCCTAGAACATTTGGTAGAAATTGCTGATAAATCATTTGGACCCAGTTTTTTCTTTCTGGGAAGATTTTTAACTAATGATTCAATTTCTTTAAAGGTCATTAGACTCTCCACGTTTTCTACTGCTTTTTTGGCAAGGTGTTATTTTTTTGTAAGAATTTATCCATTTTGTCTAGGTTTTAAAATTTATCACAGTTTTTTTTTATAATAACCTTTCATCTGTTTAAGCATTGCAGCCTTTGCAGTTATGATCCCTTTTAAATTCTTAAAATTATTTATCTTTTTCATTCTCATGTCCTACCACCTATTTATTTCCTCTGATTAATGATGTTAGGGAATGGTCTTTTTAAAAAGCTTCTTTTTTTCAAAGAACCAACTTTTGGCTTTGAAAAGTCC
Organism: Phataginus tricuspis; assembly: GCA_029783875.1. NCBI lineage: Eukaryota > Metazoa > Chordata > Mammalia > Pholidota > Manidae > Phataginus > Phataginus tricuspis. The sequence continues at coordinate 36,600,721 of JAQQAC010006923.1, read as the reverse complement.
TTCCACTGCACTTTGTTTTGTGTCTTTAATTTTGCTCTAAACTTTGATATTTTATTCCCTCTGCTTTCATTAGATTTATTCTGTGACTTTTCTTTTGAATTCTTAAATTGGATGCTTAAGTCATTACTTTTGAGTCTCTTTAATTCTAACACATGCCATTAAAGGTGTAAATTTTCCTCTAAATACTACTTTAGTTGTATCTTTACAGTTTCTAAAAGGACTAATTTTGTATCAGTTATTTACTTACATTTCTGTTTTCTCATTTCCATCATAATTCCTTCTTTGACCCATGAATGTTTGATATTTGAAAATCCCAGATATAGATGTAGATTTTTAGTAGGTATTTTTTAAATCAAATTTCTTACTTGAATGCATTAGAGCCAGACAATATGGGTTCTTAGGTTTGTTGAGAGTAGCTCTATGGTCTAGCACATAGTTCATTTTTGTAACTGTTTCATGAATGCTTTGAAATAAACGTGCATCCTGCTGTTGCTGGGTGTAACATTCTGTATAGGATCGTGAGAACTTTCTTATTGGTACTATTCAAATTTTCTATATTCTTGGTAATTTTTTGATCAATAATAGATGGAAATATTAAAAATCTCTCACCATGGCTGTGAATGTTTTTATTCCTTCTTGTAGTTTTGTCAAATTTTTGCTCTATGTTTTGGGCTTTGTGTTTGGCAAACATTTAGAATTTTGGTGTTTTCTTGATGAACTGAAACTTTTATCATTATGTAGAAAGTCTCTTTATTTTTAGCCATGTTTTTTGCCTAAAAGTGTTGTATAACCTCACCAGCACTCTTTTTAGTATTTCCTCGTTATATTGTCCTCTTTCTTTTAAACTTTTACATTTGACTTTCAAACTTCATGTTTTTTTCCTCTGTTTCCACTAAGTTGTATTTAGTTCAATTTACAAAATCCAGTCTGATAATCTTGGTCCTTTAACTGGAAAATCAAATTCATCATCATTTATCATGAGTTGGTGTGTTTGGATTAATTTCTACTATATTTTGCTTTTTATTTGTCTAGATTCCTGTTTTTTTCTCTTTTTTTATGTTTTCTCCTTTCTTTTGGAAGGACTTCTTTACTTGTTATTATTGTTATTATTCCATTTTCCCCATCTACTTCTTGGGAATTATGTGGTCTATGCCTGTCTTACAGTGATTGTTCTAGCTGTTTTAAATGCATACTTGGCTGAATAAGATTTATAGTTAATTAACACCTTTCCATTACTCTTGGCTATTCTAGTACCATTGCTTTTCCACATAAATTTTTAAATAAGCTTATAAGTTTCTATAAGGAAGTCTGCTGGAATTTTTGTTATGATTGTGGCAAATCTATAGACCAGTTTGGGGAAAATGGACATCTTGATAATATGAACATAATATATTCCCCCATCATTTAGGTCTTACTTAATTTCTATTTTCTATGCTTTGTAGTTTTTAGCATAGAAATCTTGCATATATTTTTTATTGTTTTCAGAAATACTATCATCGGTACTTTAAAAACTTTACAAAATTTCAACTCCCATTTGTTCATTACAAGTACATAAAAAATAGAATTGATTTTTATTTAATGACTTATATCCTGTGTAATTGCTAAACTAACTTATTAAAATGAGTTGTAGTTTTTATAGATTTTTGGCATTTTTATATGTAGTCAATCATGTTATCTGTGAATAGAGACAATTTTATTTATTTTCCAATGGCATGCCTTTTATTTCTTTTCTTGCTTTATGGTACTTAAGGACTTCTGACATGATGTTGTACAAGAGTAGTGAGAGTAGATTTCTTGTTCCTGATCTTAAATGGAAAGCATTCAGCCTTTCAACATTAGGTATAATGTAACATGAAGGTTTTTTGTAAATGAACCTATCTTGTTGAAGGAGTTCCTTTTTCCCCCTAGTTCTTATTATTATTATTGTGAGTGTATTAAATTTAGTCAAATTTTTCTGCATCTTTTGAGATGATCATATGATTTTTTCCTTTAATCTGCTGATACAGTGGATTACGTGGATTCACGAATGTTGAATTAACCTTGAATTCCTAGGATAAACTCCAACTTGATCATGCTGTACTATCATTTTTACATATTGCTGAATTAATTTTGATAATATTTTATTAAGGATTTTTTGCATCTTTGTTCATTAGTGATATTGGCCAATGTCTATAGTTTTTTTTTTCTTTTTTCTTAAAATGTGTTTGGTTTTAGTGTAGGTCTAATACTGGTCTCATCTAGTGAGTTGAGAAGTATCCATTTCTATTCATTTTCTAGAAGTGTGTAAGAACTAGTGTTATTCCTTCATTAAATGTTTGAAGAACTTGACCTGGGGTGCATGCAGTCATCTCGGCACATAGTTTTCTTTGTGGGATGTTGTTTAACTATGTAGAACTTAACTGCAAATTTAATTTCTTTAATAAATATAAGACCATTCAGGTTATCTACTGCTTTTTGAATGAGCTTTGGTAGTATATATTTTTCAAGAAATATGTCCTCTTAATTTAAGTTACTGAATGTTTGCCATAAAGTCCATAATATTTCTTTATAATCTTTTTAAAGTCTGTAGGATTTGTAATGGTGTCTCTTATTTTGCTCCCCATGTTGGCAATTTATGTCTTCTCTCTTTCCCTTATCAGTCTGACTAGATGTTTATCAATTTTAGGGACCTTCACAGAGAACCAACTTTTCATTTCATAAATTTTTATTGTTTTTCTCTTTTGATTTTATTGGTTTCTGCTCTTTATTATTTCTTTCCCTCCGATTTCTTTGGATTCAAATTATTCTTTTTATAGTTTCTTAAAGTCAAAACTGGGATAATTGATCTGAAACATATCTTCTTTTCAAATACAGGCATTATTCTTATAGTGGTATGAATTTCTTATACTAGATGGATGGGGGTACTGAAGCCTAGTAGAGTTTATTAAATTGTGTAGGGTCACACAATAACTGCAAGCGAAGATATATGTTTTCAGGAAGCGTGTTTTCAGTCATTATCAGACGTGAGAAGGTGGGAAGCACTGTGGGGCAATCTATCAAATTTTTTCTTACAAATAGCTTTTCATTGGCCTAGACTAGTTTCTTACGGGCTAGATGGATTTGCTGCCAGACTTCTCCAAGGTGCTGTTTAGCATTTGACAATCTGGTGACGCCAATATCAATGAGCGATGATGGGTCATGGAACCTAGAACAAACATCCACTTAGCTTGGTTTCAGAGAGAGATGAATGTAGTAACAAATTTTGGTCATTTTCCAAGATCTAAATTCTTTTCCCATGAATGTTGTATTTTCAAACAGTTTTAGGCTTACAGAATTATTGCAACAATAGCACAGAGAGCTCCCTTACACCCAGTGCTCAGTTTCCCCTATGATTAACATCTAACACGACTAGGACACATTTGTCACAATCAATGAACCAGTTACTAAGTAAAATCCACACATTATTTAGATTTCTTTAGTTTTCCCCTAATGTCTTTTCTTCTGCTCCACGATGCCACAGTGCACTGGGGAGTCGTGTTCCTCTGGGTTTCTCTTGGCTGTAACTCAGACTTGTCTTGTTTTTGATGACCTTGACAGGTTTGAGGAGTGTTGGTCAGGTATTTTGTAGAACATTTCTTCCTGGGATTTGTCTGATGTTTTTCTCATTATTAGATTGGGGTGATACATTTTGGGGAGGAAGACCACACGGTGAAGTTCCATTCTCCTCATATCAGGTCAAGGGTGTGCACAGGTAGTGTTCTTGGGTTTCTCCACTGGCAAGCACTCTTTTCTTTCTCCCTTTCCATACTGTCCTCCTTGGAAGAAAATCACTGTGCCCAGTCTACTGCAGGAGTGGGGAGTTATTGTTTTCTCTTTGGGGTAAAGTAGTTGCATAAATAATTTGGGATTCTTTGGCATGGGAGGTTTGTCTTTTTTCTCCACTTACTGACACTTCTCAGGCAGATCAGTAGCAAAGCTGTCTGTCCCCTGTCTCACCTTGCCTCCCCCTCTTCCTCGTTACTCTCAGGGCTGCCCCTCCTTGTTCCCTGCTGATGCAGATGGACCCCAAAAAGCACGGGCTTACTATACCTCCCTGTCACTGTCATGCCTGCACGAGTTCTCTGTGACAATGGGTGTACCCTCAGGGAGTTTAGGAGCCAGATTTCTGGTCATCCAATCGATGGTGGACAATGAGGGTTCTGGGTGAGCCGAGTGGACAGGTTGGGGAACAAGCCAACGCCCCAATGCTGAAGTGACATAATAGCATTGAAACAGTGGGCAAGTTGCGATGTGCAGTCCTACCTACCTTCCCACCATGGGGAGTCTGATTAACAAGAGGACCTTTCTGTTTGGCAGAGCATCCTGATGGGCTGGGGTAAGCACAAATGGAGCTGAGACGAACCATTCAGTATGTAAGAAGTAAGAAAACTCAAGTTTCCAGGAGAAATCGGAGATACCTAGGGATGGTGGGGATGTGTGCTGAACATAACGAAGGACCTGAGAGATGGGATCGGGAAACGGGAAGGTCTAACGAGGATTATTTTAGTTGTTGTGGGGTCTTCAATGTGACTCTCTATCTCCCCTCTCCAGAGAAATCCAGACTGCTCATGAAAGTTGTGTGGGGAGTCGCAGGGCGGGGGGTCTTGAAGACATGCTGGGTCTTGTGTCTGGGTGGAGATGCAGAGACAGAACAGTACCTGCAGACAAAGGCAGCAGAGAATGAACAAACCGCTGATGCTCGGTTTGCAGAAATGATAATAACGCCTAGAGCTGCAGAGTCACACAGCCCCACTCACTGGGACAATTATTTTCCTTGTGATTCTCAGTCAGTCCCGTGAGGAGAGCAGGGAAGCTGACGCAGGTAAGGAGACCAAAGCCCGGGGAAGCTGCTGCCTGCCCAAGGTGACTGTGGGCCGAGCTGTGGGTGGACCCCGAGGGCTGACACTCAGTTCAGCGTCCCTCTCCCTCCTCCACACCGCATCTGTCCACCTCTCATTGGCCCCTCAGAGAGAGCCCTTTGTTTATTGCACAAAGAACAGCAACATTGAAGTTGGAAAATTCCTTTCCTAAGTCCAGGGCTCTAAAAAACATGCCCCACAAACCAATCCACTTAAAATGCAAATTCCACTGACACTAATAAGCAATATATATACACATGCATTTACACATGCAAATGAGCCGAGTGGGATGCAGGGCTTCCCTCCATAGCGTCTGCACATGATAACCGCCTTTGAGATGCCCCATCAAAGTGAAGCTGAGAGGCTGTCTCCCGCGCCTCGCCAGGTCCTTGCCAGACACGCAGGAGCCCCGGGCAGCACGTGTGGTCCTCCAGAAGCCACAGCATCATCCACGCTCAAGGCTCCCTACTGAGCTGTGTGACATGGCACAAGTCACAGACCTCTCTGACCTCTCTGAGCCTCAGCTGCTTGCCCTGCTGATCTGCCTGTGGAAACCTTCCTCAATGTTCAGGCCCAGCAGGTCTTGCTTAAAGCCCTTGAGCATCGCTGGAGCCCACACCCACCTCATCTGCACCAGAACTCAGAGCCTGTGCTCTCATTCAGTCACCCCAGACCTGTGTTTTAGTCTTCAACCCACAATTTCCAAAACAGACTCCCTGGAAGATCTTTATGTTCCTGCCACCACGATGCTTTCCTTTCAAAGGGTCAGGCTTCCCAGCAGGATGATGATATTTGGGGGTTTTCCCAATGGTGTCTGCAGCCAGGGATGGAGGTTAAAAAAAGAAAAGCTTCTCACAGGAAGGTAAAAGACCCTGATTACACTCAGGTGTCCCAGATAGCCACCCAACAGCACCATGAGCGTTTCCAGCTATGTAAGCTTTCAATAACAAGGGTCCCCATTCTCTAACTATCACAACTTTTTTGGGGGGGCCATTTGGAGCAGAAATTTTTTCCCCCTAAATTATTTTACTCATGCAGCTGCCTTCCTAAATGATGGTGAGCTCTAAGTGTCCTCGTGAGCAACGCCATTTACTAGAGGCCTATGTAATAATGTGGATCCTCGAGGGACCATTGGGCTCACGGATCCTTCACGCCCTAACTTCGATGACTCTTATCCAGTTATTTGTTGCCTGAAGTTCCCTGGAGCTTTTGGGGAAGGGAGATGAAGCAAGATAACAAGACAGCATATTGTTTCATTTGGAGAAAAAAAATGTGTGTGTATGAATATGGCCAGAACTACATATACCAACCTATTGGAAATTATCTCTTGATGATAATTCATGGGCTTTTTAGTATATCAATAAATATTTTTCTATCATATGCATTTTAATGTTTGCATAGTATATCACAATATGGATGTCCCACAGGTTGCTGAACCGCTTTCCTATTAGGTGCTTTCCAGTTATTTCTCTGCTATAAATAAACTGTGCTCTGAGAAACCTCCTGGCACACTCATCTCTGTCCACACTTACTCACTTAGGAGAATTCTTACAAGTGGGATGTGCATCCAAGAGCATGCTCATGTAGGTTTTGATCCCCTGTTTCACACTGCCTCTAGCACTGTTGCACCAACTTTAGCTTCCCCCAGTGGTGTATGAGGGTCCAGCTGCTAAAAGCTAAAGCTGTACCTCTCTGGCCCACGTTGCGAGTCTGGTGGGAGCAGCAGTGTCCCCCAGCTGCTGTGGCACCATTTCTCTCCTTCCAATACCTGAAGTTCTATGCACACAGCCGACTCCCGATAAATATCTGTGGCTTATTGCATGAGAGCTCCATCTCCCCAGCCCCAGCCCACCCCGGGGCAGTCCCAAAGCGAGCCTGTCCTCCTCCGGCAGAGGCAGATAATGGATGGCCAGGAGCCGGCCCCAGCCTCCGTCTCTGAGGGGTGATGAGGGCAGGACAAATGCGCAGTGAGTAGCAGTATTTCCTGAGAACGGCACCGGCAGAATATATCACTCCGCCCGGGAGTCCCCACAGACCACGAAAGAACCTGCCCACAGGACAGCGAATGGGGCAGGATCACGGGTCAGGGTGGGGGCCGGGGCCAGCGGGGAGACGGGGGGGGCAGCAACGGGACCAGGACACCAGCTGGGGCTTGAGGCAAAGTCAGTTCTCGCTCTCTGGGCTAACGCAGCATTGCAGCCCCCACCTCCACATCCCACTTCCTGCCGGTCCCAGAGTGAAAATAAACGAAGCAAGTTTCTGCACAATCACTTCCCAGCCCAACACACTCACTAGACAGGGGTGTGGGGGTGTGGGGGATAGAAAGAGGGGCTCAGGAGGCGCCCGGAAAGAGGCTGTTAAGGAAGCCCTAGGACCAACTCATTGGTGACAACTCCAACCTTTTGGGTTTTCCCAGGTATTTTGGTTCCTCTCTACCCCTTCCCCAATCCTTTCATTCTCACGGTAGCCCTGGAGCTCCAGGTGAGGCTAGGAGGCGACTGACCACCAGGGGCTGATCCCCAGCTAATTCCAGCTGGAGCTGCTTCTCTTTTGCTTCTGCAGCAGAAAGACTGGACTTCTTTATCCCCAGGCTGAGCCCGCTGCAGGGGAGGCTACAGTCACCAGAACGTGGACTACCTACAGCCGGAATTCCAAAGTCATGCAGAGTCGGGGCCTCCAGTCATCTCTGACTGCAGAAGGTCCTGAGCAGGTCTCTGTAGTAGCTTGATTATGTTAATGGCTCTGTGAATGGCCACCCTGCATCCAGGCCCTTTGGTAGTGACCTCCCAACAACCCAAGTCTCAGCTCAGACGTATGACATGCTTTGGCCAATGGGACAGAAGCACCTTGACTCAAGCAGAGCTTGAAAAAGGATTGTGCATTTTCACCAGGCAGCAGTACTTCCACCTGGAGACATGCCTCAGCTGGCTTGCTGGGAGGCTGGGAGCTACTGAAGGAGAGCCAGGTTGTCACGGTCCAGGTCATTTTGGACCACTTGGCCAATCCACATCACAAATGCATGAGCAAGCTTGGCTGAGATCAGCCCAGTTGCTCTGTAGACTCATAAGAAAGAATAAGTGGTTGTCATTTTAAGAACTAAGATTTGGGATGCTTGGTATGTAGCAATAGCTAACTGACACATATCCTTTATCTATACATTAAAGCCATTCCAGACACCAGCCTGAAAGAAGCCAGGCTAGACCCTAGAAGATGAGAAGCCTTGGGAAGTTCGAACTGTACCTCTGATGCTCAAGCTCACAAGTGGGCCTGGAAAGGTTCTATGAGGAGCCAAAAATTCAAGTTTTGGCACTGAGAATCGCTAGGACCCTCTTAAATTCTACTTACTCCAACATTTTAGATTTGATCAGTTTTCATCAAATTGCATAAATAATGCATGCTCATTAGAAAGATAACAGACTAAATAAGAGTATATGAAGTTAAAAATTCTGCTTTACTGTACCACCTCCTTTGAGCCCTTCCCCTGGGTGTCTTCACTTTGATTTCATTCCTTCAAGGAAACTATTGTTAACAATCTGATGTATTTCCTTCCAGATATTTTTTAATGCATACACACATAAATGTAAATAGAGTTCTTTGTTTTGCAAAAAAATGGAATAACAATAGTTGTTCTGAGACCTACTCCCTTTGGTTAATGGACCTCTGACAAGTCCAGCTCAGTCTTTTTGATAGCTGCATAGTATTTCAGGGCATGGGTGCCTTATAATTTACTACATCTCTATACACGTTTAGATTGGTTCAAATTTTCTTACTATTACTTAAAATGAACTTCTCTCTATCTCTGCATTTACAGTGATATTTCTATGGGATACATACCTAAAAATGGAACTGCTAGGTCAAAGGTCATCTCACGTTTCATTTTTAATGCATGTTGCCAAACTGTCTTTGAAAAAGAGAGGAAGGATGGCAGGAGAATGTCTGTCTCTACACCATCACCAACTCTGGCTACTATCAATCTTGTAAGCTTTTGGCTAATCTGATGGGGGAAGAAAAACTTAGTCTTAATTTCTTTTTATTAAGAGTGTGATTGAAATAGTTTGAGATATTCACTAGCAATTTACATGTCAGTTTTGGTGAGGTCCTGTTCGTATATTTTGACTATTTTCTCTAGTGGCTTGTGATTGTTTCTTATTGGATATATCAGGTCTTTATATATTATAGCTATAAACTGTTTATCATATATGTTCCAAATTTCCCCCAAATTCATCATGTCTCTGCCTCTTAGACAGATGGACAACTCCATTGAAAAATCCTAGAACTATGGGTCTTAATTCATTCTCCAAGGATTTGTCTCTTTGTTAAATATTGTGTAAGAATACCTACAGAAGCAGGGCATGAGAACATGCTCTTCCAACTTGCTCAGACTTCTGCATCACTAGAGGGTTTAAACTCCTCTCTTGAGTCAACTTCGGGGATGTGAGGGGTTTACAAAATAATGCTTTTGATATCCCATCCCATCACCTCCCAGCCTACCTTGCCACTCACGTGCAGCAGTGCTGGGCAGCTCCTATCTATGCTGTTGGCCTCCAACCTCAAGCTCCATGGCTGTCTGCTTTTCTGCCTGAGACCTTTCCCCTGTGCCTCAGGATCTCGTATAACCCATGCGACTCGTGCATGGCGGCAGGCCAGAAGTGCCAGGGGTAACCCTCACCCAGTGCAGGACAGGAGTCAGAGGATAAATATTTCAGCTTCCCCATCCCTTGGGGCAGTCCCAGAACACGTTCTCCATGGCTGCTCAGCAGGGCCCCAGAGAGTTTGCTGTATTAGTCAGGGTCCTTCGAGAGAAACAGAACCAAGTGAATGAATGTATATATACAGAGAGAGACAGAGAGATTTCTTATAAGGAAATGGCTTACATGATAATGGAGGCTGACAACTTCCAAGATCTGCACTTGGCAAGCTGAAGACCCAGGAGAGCTGGTTTGCAGTTCCCCTGAGAAGCCAGCAGGCTTGAGACTCAGAAAGGGCCCATGTTCAGCCTAAGGAAGGAACACCTGATGCCCCCAGCTCAGCAGTCAGGCAGGAGTTCCCTCTAAGCCCTTCTGTTCAATTCAGGTCCACAACAATTAGGTGAGGCCCACCTACATTGGGGTGGGGGGGCATTTGCTTTCCTCAGTCTATTGATTCAAATGTTAATCTCATCCAAAGACACCCTCACAAACACACCCAGAAAAACATTTGACCAAATGTCTGGGCTTCCCTTGGCCCAGTCAAGCTGACACAAGATCAACCATCACACCCACTCGGTGGTGGTGCTCGTTTATCGATGTCTCTCCTCCCTGTCTCATCTTCTCTACCCACTGGCTTATGCTTCTTGGGACCAGCCTCTGAATATGCTACCTGCATCCAAGTCTTTGTCTCGGGGTCTCCTTTTGAGGAAAACCATCCTAAGGTAAGAGAGAAGAGCAAAGCCATGTGTGGGTTTCGCATAACTCTTTGTGCTTTTGCGTACTCTGACAAAAGGAGGGTTTTTCTCAAAGCCCAGAGTTACCTTTTCCTCTTCTCGGTAAGCCAATCTTTAGCTGGAGACTCAAGCCCATGGATAAGAGACAAAACAAAATTCAAGCAAGCTTTGACCTCACTTTCTGTCCTCCTGCGGCCCAGTGGGAAAGAGAGGGGGGCATCCCTAGCCACTTGGCCAAGGGCTTCAGCTTCTCAAACTCCCCAGGCTTCAGTGCCCGCTGACATCAGAGCTAGGGGAGGGGATGCCGCAATAAGGGCTGCGGGCAGCCAGGGGTAGAGGAAGAAAAACTTCCTTCTACCCTCTTAGGTTCTATGGCTGGGTCTGAGAATTAAACTAACATAAGATTGGTTAACAGAAGAAAAGCATAGCAGTTTTATTCAGTATTTTTACACATACACACAGGAGTCTTCATCAGGAAAATAAGATCTAAAGAAGCAATTAGGCCCCAAAGCTTATATACCTCTTTAAATAAAGAATGATAGATTGTAGGGATATGACAAGACAAAGGGGCTGGGCTAGGTACAGTAAATTGTGGGCCCGTCACTAGCAAATGTTTGGGGGAAATTAAAGATGTTTGGGGTTATTTCAGTAGTTCGCCTGTACAAGCTCATTTTGGCATTGCCTCTGGTCTCTGGTGACAAGAATGCTCTTCCTTTCCTGGTGCAGGACACCTTTCTCATGGGAAATGTTATGACCTGCTTTGGGGCAGACAAAGGAAGGCCAGAGGGCCCTTCCTGCATCTGCTGTTTCTCAAGCGTCTTCAGCTCAAAATAATCAATAGGACAAAGTGGCATATTTTGGGGTGGCATGTCCTGAATCTCTTTAAAGGCATTGTGCTGACAGAAGAGACCCCTGAAAGCTGGATCCTGGCTTGGCTGCCCAGAGAAGGGTCATTACTTCGGTCAAGAGGCCCCAACAGGTGCCTCAGGGAGACGGCGCCCCCCTGAAGGGACCGACTGGGCTAGCCTGACCCTAAGTGTGCAGCCACAGTAGCAGGGGCTTGTATTGCCACTAGATCCTGGGCCTGGGGTTCCTCAGGCAAAAATCACCCACTAGTCCGTCCTAACCAGACGCTAAAAGCCTTTTACACATTTCAGTGCAAGGACAGCATTAGTCCATGAACTCAGACTGCTGCATTATCATCAAGTAGCATCAGGCTGGGTCATGGATGCCAAGCCTGCAGCCCTGAACTACTTTAACTGGCTGGCCTGGAGCATGAGATCTTGTTCCCAAGTGGCTTTTGCTTAAGAAGTCCTAACCTCAGCAGTGGTTTCTTGCAGGAACTTGGTTCCAAGACAGGAGCTGGGGGTTACAAATTCGTAGTATGCCCAACCCCAGCCAGCATCTCCTGTGACTCAGTAGGAGTGGTGGGTTTTGTGGTCTAAGCTATTTCTTCCCCAGCATCCAGGCCGCTAGGCTGTTACCGGTTGCTCATTTTCCAACCTCCTCTCAAGACGCCTTTCCCAGTCCCTCCACCCCCATTCCCAGCAGTTCAAGGAACCGAAACTTCCTGTTAGTTTTTGATGCAGAGCAAGTCAATGTTTTGTGTCCCCATCTTCTCCCATGCAGACTACCCACAGCTAACAGCACACTATGATGTTGTCCCAAACAAGGAACAAGCAAAATCTTCCAGGTCTGCAAGTAAAAGCCTCAAAATGCAGCCAGCTTTTAAAATAACCGTTCTGGTCAACTTGGTAGCTGCCAACTGGCAGGTGAGGCAGCCCCGACACCAGTCAGAGAAGACTGGAGGGACAGCCTGAGTAAACGCAGGCATGGAGAGCCCGGGGCTTCTTGTCCCACAGAACACAGGGCCTCCACGAGGTGGGCAGGAGGTGGTGGGGTGGATTCCCGGAGTCCAGCTCCTGCTGCCCTTTGCTTGGGGGAATCCTGCTGACTCGGGAGAATCTCACAGCCTTGCTGGGAAGCAGGCTTCTCTGAAGCCAAAGGCAGACCCTGGGGATCACGGGCTCACCTTCCAGGTCAAAGAGAGCAGCCCCCTTTGGAATAAAGAGTAGGAGGAGGCTTGGGTAACCTCGAACCAAGAGTCATCTCCTTAGTCCTGTCGTCCCAGTGGGCCTGGAGCTGCCTGGTTGGTGTAATGAACGTCAAGCAAGGGGCGCAGAGCCGTGAACTGCCCCGGAGAGAGGCCCACAGCCCTTCCAAGCCGCCTGCAGGACCCAGGCCCCCTCCGCCCAAAGCATCTGTGCCTGATTGCAGCCAGCGGGGCGCGCCCAGCGGGGCGGGGCAAGGCGGGAGGGCAGAGCACGCAGGGCCCTGGAATCTGCCCGCCTCTCTAATGAGAAAGTAATTCAGTTAGCCCGGATTTCCCTGTCAGCGGTTCTTAGTAAATGCTGCAGCCGCCGCGCTCTTAACGGGACCTGGAGAGCCGCTCCGAAGCGGCGGGGGTGGCAGGGGGAAGTGAGCAAGAGCCAGGCACGTTGTTAAGCAGATTAGGAGTGGGGAAGGGGGGCATGTGAAAAAGGAAGAAAGAAGGGAAAGCAAATGGGGCTGCGGAGAAGGAAATCAAGCACAAAACAGCCCTGATGAGGCGGAGGCAGGCGGCCGCGGTCTATTATGTCCCGTCCAGACGAATCAGGAGCTCCTCGGAAAGGCCACGCGCCAGCGCCCCATCCCCGCAGCTCAGCCCCGAGGAGTTGGAGAAGCACCAGAGCCACGCCGAGATAAATAATAACAGGGGCAGTCGAGGTTTGCAAGCTCGCAGACGAGAGGTCCAAGTGCTGTGCCCGGCTGCGTGCCCGCTAAGGCGCAGCGGGGCCTGCCGGGAGCCCGGGGGCAGCTGCTCTGCGCTGGTGTGCAGGGGGTTTTGCTGTAAAAAAACAAAACGGAACAAAGTAAAAACAGCATTTACTGTGCAGTTTTAAGTACTTTTGTGGATATCAACTCTCAGTAATCTTTTAAGGTGTTATTATCCCTATTTTATTGATGAAAAAAATTGAGTCTTAAAGGTTATTCAGGGATTAGTAACTATGGTTTACGGGCCAAATCTGGCCCATTTCCTGTTTGTGTAAATAAAGTTTTATTAGTATACAGCTTTAGCCATTCGTTGACATGATGCCCTCAGCTGCTTCCTACAACTTCAGTGGCAGGAGTTGAGTAGCTGTGGCAGAGACCATGTGGCCCACAAAGGCTAAAATATTTACTTTCCAGCCCTTTATAGAAAAGGTTTGCTGACCCTTGGGTTAAACAGCCTGTTCAAAGTCACAGAACCGGAAAGAGACAGAGCTGGCATTTCAATTCAGCCTTTTTCGTGAAGCGCTACAGCAAAGGAGGGCCTTAAAAGGCCCCAGTGGGAGGGGGAGCAGCCAGCGTTGTATGGGGAGAGGGGGAGGTAGGACAGACCCGTCTGTTGCATTTTAACACTGGATAGTGAGGGGGGCAGGTGCAGAGGACCGAGGCAATTGGGGGTTACTGGGGAAGTGCAGCTCTTCATACCCCATTCCGCAGCGGCCTTGCCTGCTGGCACCCAGCCTCTCTGGGCTGGAGAATGATTGCCCAATATCTCTGCTTCTGCCATGCCCACCCCAAGAGCCTGAGCGGGCCAGCCTGGCTAAGATGGCCCTGATCCCTGTCTGCAGGCTTCCCTCGGCCCTCCTCTGTCCCTCTTTTAGCCAGTGGGCATCCTCTGCACTGGAGTTTGCCTTGGGCTCTCCTTCCCAGGTCAGCCTGGCTGCATAATTAATGCTCAGCCAAAGCTGGAAGAGGCTGCCTCTTGACCAAGGATGACGGACAGCGGCAGGCCCCTCTCCAGCCTTGAATGATGCACGGGGATCTCAGCCCGTGCTGCTGCTCCCGCTGATGGTAATCTCATCAGAGGAGCCGGAAACCTGGGCGATGCGATGAGTCCATCTGGGAAACTGTAGGCTGAGGCACCTCCCGGGTGGACAACCCCTGCCCTCTGAAATACAGTCTGGCAGAAGGTGTGGGGACATGGGGAATCAGCTCAGAAAACAGCTCCGACGTTCTGGGATAGCCTGGTCAGTCCATTCTACACACATTATGTACTGGGAATCACTGCAAACCATTCAGCACATGCCGCTCAGTGCGTGTGATAGAGACCCAGAGACCGTCCTGGGCTCCAAGGAAACGCTGGTGAGCAAACAAGTCCTCTGGAGCGTACTTCTCAGAGAAGGCAACCAAAAATCCTACCCAATCCAATTAATTACGATCTAATTTTAGGATGCAGACGTATTGAGAAGAACCACGCAGAGAAGGGGCTAGAGCTGAGACCTGAGTGAAGGGAAGGCACTGAGTCGTGCAAAAACATAAGGAAAAGAGTTCCAGACAGAGGGAACAGCCAGCGTGAAGGCCCAGTGTGGGGAAGAGCTTGGCATACCCAAGCAAGATCGGAATCCTTTGTGCCAGAGCAGAGCTGGCCATATGGAGGGGGCTGGCTTGGGGACAGATCACCTGCACCCGGAGGCCATGGGGAGGACTCTGGCTGCTGCTGAGTGAGGAGGAAAGCCTGGCTGGGAGGGAAATGGAGCTTGAGAGTGGAGGCTGTTCTGGAAGAGTTTTTCTGCAAAGAGGAGCAGACAGATGTGGTACCAGCCAGAGGGGCCAGGAAGCCGGGGAAGCTAACGGTGTTTTTCTTCTTAGAGAGAGAGAGCTCAGAGCGTGCATTTGTGTGCTGGTGGAAATAACCCAGGGAAGGGAGATGTTTTTGATGCAGGAGAGTGGGGGATGATGGCAGCTGCGAGCCTCACACCTACAGAAAGAGCAGGGGCTTGTCCCAGTAGCCGTCTACATTTCCTCTTTGCATCCTTACAATGTCCCCCCTAGGGAGGGAACCACACACCCAGGATTTTCTGGAATGGTTCTTGATTAGGCCTATTTCCTGATGCAACGAAAAATAACCCTCATAACTGTCCAAGTCTGGACAATAAATCACGTGGTCATTCTGTCTGTGACGTAGGTATTTTTATCCCCATCTTACAGCTGAAGACACGGAGGCCGAGGGGCATGAAGTAACAGGCTGAAGGTTGAACAGCCAGTGCATAAAACTCAGTCTGTGACTTCAGGCCCTTGAGCCCTGAACACCTGTGGGTTAAAGTTAGGTTCTGAGCACAGCGGCTGACACTGGGAGCAGAGTATGCACTCCTCTGGCACGTCTAGATTCAGATGAAATGATTAGGCTAATAGCTGGGCATGGGGTGGGGGCACTAGAACCCCCACCTCACACCATACATGGCATAAGGCCAGTTGGCCTTTCTGGGCAAGAGCCACAGAACATGTAATTTGGTTACAGAAAGGTTGCTACGTGTTTGGAGCTCTCCTAGGGTTACCAGATCTCCAGCTTGAGCCTGTCTTGGTTGATAACTGCCGCTCTTATGTCTGACTGTGTCACTGAGACCATGAGGTTTGGTCATGTTTCAAAGTTCAAAGTGAACCAGGAAAGTGTCAAGGTCATGGCAAACACAGACCCATAAGTGCTACTGTGATTCCCTCCTGCAGAGCAGACACCACTAATTCATCATGGCCTTCTTGACAGCTTAACTGGGCATGTGCTTCAGAATCCTTCTCAGCACTGTGCTGTTGTCACCCCTCCTTTATCAGTCGGATTTGGTCTCCAAAACAGACCTTTTGGCGGTATCTTAGACATAGTTCTCTCTCCACGTAGAGAGATGGAGTAATTGGTCTCTAAAGGTACCATCCTAGGATTTTTCTTTGTGGTTCTTATCCACATGTGTCTATGGCTTCCATTCCAGAGCTGGGGCCCCTGGGCTCATCAGTGAAGCAGAGTGTATAGGCTTGGCTTGAACATGCTTTTTTCTCCCCTTAGGAAGATGCATGTTTTGCTGTGAGAATCAGTCATCACGGCAACTTTCATTCTGCCCCTAGCCCAGCTACTTTCTTCTTCCTGAAACTTTCTAAGTAAACTGTTACCACTTCTCTCTCCTCCTCTCCCTGGTAGCTATTTCTAGACCTATAGGTTCACAGATGGAGGCCTAGGTATGTAGTCAGATGGCTCCCAGTAAACTGGTGATGTCATCAGCTAATGACCTCAGTTTTATTTACTTGTCAAAATCAATGGCAAAAATGAAAGAAAAAAATGCAGTTAATTCTTTTAAAATGGAAACTAGGTTTATTGGGTATTTTAGTAGTTACCAGTGCTGTTGACTACCTAATATGGGTCAGATATGCAAGGTGTTAGGCTGCCCCAGGCTCTTTAAATACTCCCCATCCAGGACCCCATGCAGTCATCCCAAAGAGTCTTGCCAAGTAGTGATTGCAGTCTTCATTGTACAGATGAGATCTGCCCCAAGTCCCACATCATAAGAGGTGAGCCTTGTGTTCTGGTTCTACTTCTCCATTTCTTTAGAATTTCCTGAGATGCACAGGCGTCCAGCAGATCCCACAGGGAATGAACGATCACTTAGCTCCCCCATCAGCCATTGGCAAGGGAGGTAGGGGAGTGAAAGCAATGCTTCAATCCAGAGGTGAGAACTGAAGACTTGCCCTCCAGGAGCACCAGGTCGAGGCTGAGGAACAGGAGCTGAAGATGCTGAAGGAGACATGCGGATCGTAGGGCCCATCCGGGGCTGTCCGTGGAAGGAGGGGGTCTTGTGTTTGCAAGGTGAATTAGGAGCTCAGATAGGGTCTGGAGTTGATGATCTGGAAGCCAGCCCACAGGCCCACTGACTGGGACTTTAAACACAGTAACTCAAGGTCTAGCACTTCATCCATCTTGTTTCTAGATCTCCCCCCAAACCCTGATTAGGAGGAGGGCAAGGCCTCTTTTTTCTCAATTTATTTTGGATGACAGAGGCCAG
The DNA here is from genome assembly GCA_029783875.1 of Phataginus tricuspis. Classification (NCBI taxonomy): domain Eukaryota; kingdom Metazoa; phylum Chordata; class Mammalia; order Pholidota; family Manidae; genus Phataginus; species Phataginus tricuspis. The sequence goes on along the minus strand of JAQQAC010006923.1, from coordinate 36,583,571 downwards.
GAGAGGTGACTTGGCCAAGGTCATCCAGCTGGTAAGTGACAGAGTTGGCCTGACTCCAAGTCCAGCCCCCGCAGACTACCCACACCCAGAGGGTGGGTCGTCTCTGTGGATTGTCCCTGGAAGGCTTTTCCCTTTCAACTCCCAACACAGTTCCAGCTTGGCTCCAACTTCACAGAGCTCCACCTCACCTCTGGAAACAGCAGAGTAACTGATGGATTATTATTTTTTATTATGAAAGGATTTATATCTGCAAAAAGAATGGGCAATGTGTGCATGTCATAAAAATCAATAAAATGAATTCCCATGAGCCCCGCATTCAAAATAGACTACGACAATAGCTTGGAGACCCCTGGTGTCTGTCCCCTTTGGAGTTCTCCCCTAGGGTATAAACCCTGGGCCGACATCTGGGAACACCATCCTATCCCTCTTCCGTATGGTTGTATGGCACATGTTTGCAATCCTAACAATCGTTTTGCTTCCCATGGTTCTGAACTCAGTATACACCGAATCCGAGCTAACACGCAGGCTTACTGTACGTTCATTTAAGCCACACTCGACTTCATGAGGTGGGCGTTATAATGATGCCTATTTTTCAGAAGAGGACATTGAGTCACAGGAAGCATAATGGACATGCCCAGGGTCCCATGGAGAGTAAGTGGCCGAGCCGGGATTTGAACCAACAGGCAGGCCCCATGTGTGCACTGTTAGCATGACAAGGTAGGATGTCATGTGATGTCCCTCCATCTGCTGATGCCTATAGCACCCTTCATCCATTTTCTTACTGCACAGCAGCCAGCCCGAGAGGCTGGTGGATTGGGACAGGGAGCAAAGTGCACCCAAATGGCTTTCTGAGGCGGGTGCTATCGGCTGCCTGCCCAACTGCTATTGGCTCTCTGTCCCCCACCCCCACCGGTCAGCCTATCTTGCCCAGTCACCCAAGCCCTGAGCATGGATTATGATGGATGGAAGCCTGTCTGATTCCCTTTGTAGTGCTTGATGAAGACATGGACATGGGACCAAGAGGACACGAGCTAGGAGGCTTTGGGGAGGTGTTCCTCAGACAGGTTTCCATGGAGAAGCCTGCCATACACTCCCTTGCCCTATGACCCACATCATCAGTCCTAAGTCATCAGCTCTAAAATGATATCAGGTGTCCCTGACATGACACAGTGAGGCGGCCACCTCACCTCCGAGTTCTTCTCCCCTTCAACTCGTAACTCTGGTCTCACTACGAGAAAAACATCAGACAGAATTGCATCAACATTACAATATGACATCCTATAAAACCTGACCAGTTCTTCTTAAAACTAACAAGGAAAGACTGAGAAGCTGTCACAGACCCCAGGAGACTGAAGACACAATGCTGACTAAATGCAAAGGGGTGTCCCAGGTGGGACCCTGGATCAGAAAAATTAGAGCGAGTCAAAGAAATTCTGCAGTTTAGTTAATAATCGGGGAAACTGGGTGAGGAGTGGAAGGGGGCTCTCTGTGCTAACTTGCCACTTTTCAGTAAATCACAATTTATGCTCAACTGAAATATTTATTTAGTAAAAAGGCAATGAGGGAAGAAAGAGGCCCAGAAGGGAGGCTCCTCCCCTTTGCAAGCCCTTATCCTGTGTGTGATAGAACTGTGGGTCATCTTGGCACCGTGAGGGGTGGCATCAGTCACCTGCTAAGGGCGGCTGGGCGGTGAGAGAAGGGAGCACCTGAGCATGAGACGATATCTTCACACCTCCGAATCTGCAACCGACCTGCCCCCAGCCTTTTCTTTATGCAAAATAATAAGCCCTTGTTGCTAAAGTACCTTAGAGGTAGAGTTGTTATTTATTTACTTTTCCTATTACTTGCAGCCAAAAGCATCCTACCTGGTCCATTTCAAGGCTCAGGCTTGGCCCCTTAGTCCAGGTGGGCCTGTACCAACCTGTCATCTGTTACCTGCCTATGCTGCCCTCTGTTGGTCACACGTTGTGCTGCGCAGGGCCAGGGCAGCCTCGTGCCAGGCAGTCCTGTGTGTGGCTCCAGCTTAATTCATCTTGGGTCTAGCGCAGGAGCCAGAGCGATCCCGGCGGGGCCCGGGAGATGCTTGTGCTGGAGCAAAACAAAAGGGAGTCACTTGGCTATGACAGCTGATAGTAAAATGACTACAACTCACATCATGTCCAGAGTCAGGGCATTATATTTCTAATAAATAATGGGTTACTGCAGGTTAAGTGTCTGCTGCCGCATTCCAATTGTTGGTATTTAATTAGCTCTAAAATTAAAGTGTTCTTTTATTGCCATACTGCTAGGACTACTTTATCCCTAATTGATTGAGATTAAAGTGTCTCCCAAAGATCCTGGCATCCCCTTGTCAGCCCAGGTGTGAGAGGATTGTAATGAAAACATTTGACATTTCAAAGTGTGACATAAATATTTTTAAATTAAGCAAAAGATGGTGTTTTTGTTATATTTAGCAATCAGGGTACTGTTGGGTGAGGAAACTTTTTAATAGGGATGCGGTTTTATGAGCAGGATCGCTAAGGGATGATTCATGCTGGCTGGGAACGGGTGGTGGAAGGGGTCAGCCATCCTTCACTGTGGACATGGTTGGTGCGGAATTGTTTTCCAGGTTTGGGGATTATGGAAGGCCCCTCTGCTCACCTGGAAGATTGGGGTGGAGAAGATTGCAGTAGAAAGAGGACCGGCTCTGGGGCCCAATGTGGGTTTGAATCTGGCTTTGTCACCTGTTAGTTGAATGCATGTGGAGTTACTTGCTTCTCTGAATTTCAGCTTCCTACTTCTCAGATAAGGATAATGACCCCTACTTCTCAGGGCCATCCTGAGAATAAATGGAGCCTAGGAACTGAGCCTGGGTCAGAGTAGCTACCAGTAAATGACAGCTATTTTTAGCACCCGATATAATGTTCTGAATTTATATTTGAAGTTGACAACTGACCAGCTGTAAGTAGGAAGAGTGAGACTTTCACTGGCCTTTGAGATTTAAGCTTACTACTCCATCTAACTCAGACCTCTCAGTCTTGGTGACATCTTGGAAATGTATAAGGGACCCCCAGCCTGGCTCAGCAGATGGTCTGACCAACCTCTGCCTAAGCCCTCCAGGGTTGCTCTCTAAGTTTTTTCTGAGCTAGGTGCTCCGGCTCTCCTCTCTGACTTAGATCCACCCCATGCCTCAAACACTAATGCGTGGGCCACCTCTCTTCCAGTGGATTGCCTTGTGTTGCTGCATAACAAGTTACCCCAAAATTTAGGGGCTCAGACAACATACATTTATTATCTCACTGTCTCTGCAGTTCAGTGATGTAGACATGGGTCAGCTGGGTCTTCTGTTTCAAGGTCTCTGACAAACAGAAATCAAAGTGTTGGCCAGGGCTGGCATCTTACCTAAAGGCTCATGTGGGGAAAGATCCACACCCAGTCCGCAGATTGGGACTAAAACCTTACCCCCACCCTCATGGTATAAACAAGGAGCTGACTCAGGCACAGCTAAGTCCACAACAGAAGTTTGCATATTGCACTTTGCTCCGCCTCAGCCTCTGACCTCACCCCTGTCACTGGATTTCAGCTTTTCCTTCAGACTGCTTAGTCCTGCAAGAAGCGGAATGACCAAAACCTTGTGACAATGATTATTTAAAACCAGGTGAGTGATGAAGGCTGATTTCATACATTTGGAAGGGATCTTAAAGACTTAATTGCATTCCCAACTATGTCTGGAGCCAGCTCGACACACGGCTGTGCCGCCTGCCCTGGTCGTCCATGGCACCCAAAGAAGTCTATGGAAGTTTGAAAGTTTCTTCCTTAATAGACTCACATCTGCCTCCATGTTGCTTTCATTGGTGAATCTCTTTGGGCCACTTTGCCCTTGTGATAGTCCTAAGTGTCATTCAGCCACTATTCTGCCTCTGCCCTACTTTACACACAAGGCAGAGTTGTACTAACCAGCCCCTTGTGGCTGGATGGAACCACGCGACTACTTCTGACCCATGAGTAGAGTCACCTCTGGGCAGAGTATTTAACTGCTAATGTGAGACCCACTATGGCTCTCTTGTCCTTCTGCCACATTGACTGGCAAAGTTCCTGGTGATGGCTGCTCCACCAGCCTGGATACCAGTGCAGGGACAGTGGCCGTGCAGGGGCAGAGCACCTAAGGAAATATAGCAGAATGACAAGTAGACTTTGACTGTGCCACTGAGATTTTGGAGCTGTTTGTTATAGGAGCCTCACCTATCCTCTCCTAACTAATACACCCCTTTTCTCAGCACCACTCTTTAGTTGAGTGTCCTGGTCACTAAAGAAAGGGCAAGTGGATAAACAGTGAGGGAGTTGGGACGTTTCCTTGCAAGACTATAGATGTTTGCTCCATGGGTACCTGCTTGGCTGCAGGTGCACAGCATGGAGGCCGTGGGAAGCCAGAGGTAACAGGCTGCAAACCTGTTTAATCCCATATCCCACTGAACGTGGCATGAAACCTACTGAGATCCTTGCCACAAAGAACATAACCTCCTGGAGACTTCACAAGCCATGCAGATCTGATCCGAGCCCCACGCATGGGTACAGCCTCCTCTGCCTCTGTCCCTTGGCTCTCCTTCAGCATGGCCTTGATTTTAGGGAGAGTAATTTGGTACCTGTGCACATCATGCTGTTCTCCGCTCACACTAGGTTCAACCCAGTCACCCAGTGGGAAGCGATTCCTGCCTCCGGTGTGCGGGGGCTGGTCGTACGTTTGTGCGTTGTGCTTTCTGTTCAGTCTTCCTCTCCGTGACTTTGTCATTTGATTGAGAGGGGATATTGAACCAGGTAGGATACAAAATGTATTCTTTTCTGGGTTTCTGACTATCTGCTAAAATAAATCACTTGGCTTGTGAAGTTCAAACATGTTTATGAAAAATGGCACATGCCTATTAAATTTGACAATTCGCTTTGGGGATAGAAAGCTCTTCGGGAGCACAGCTCTGACAGCAATTGCTCAGTCTTAGCTTCCTGAGGGTACCTACTGATGCTCATTAGCCACAACACACTCATCCGTGCACATGCGCTCATGCGCACACACTCTCATGTGCCCACGAGGTCTTACGTGGCGACAGGCACACATGGCCTCATTCATTTCCTACCATCTCTGCACCATCACCTTGAGGGAATGGAAGAACAAAGGCACATGGGCTCCTATCCCAGGGGAGGCCCAGGAGGGAACACCAGAGATACCAATCCTCAGAAGCGTTTGCATGCCCACAAGCAATTTTAAAAAGTAAATGGGGGTCAGACTCTATCAAGAGAAGCCAGTGACAGGATCTCCATGGCCCAGGACATAAATTGTGCTTGGACTGTAGCTTCTAGAATGCTTTCTTCCCTCTTATCCTGTCATACAGGATATCTGTTTTCTCTCTGATCCAAGCCCCAGCATCCATACCCGGCAAGCAGACAGTCTCACCAGTTGCAGTAGTTTGGCTCCAGGCAGAACAAACTTCCCAGAGCACACTGGGAAACTCCCTAAGGTACAGAAGCTAAGGTGGAGGTCCTCAGGCCCTCGCAGAAGAGAGCTATAAACTTATTTGGTCTCTGTCCCCCTCTCCAGCTCCCCTCTCCACACAATTCATCACTACCCACAAAGGCATCCGTGCTCTAAGAATCACACACCTTTGAGATTTGCCAAGCTACCCTGAGGACAGTGGTGATCACAATAGAAGGAACCATTCTAACTCCAGAGCAAACTCCCATGAGCAAGTCTGTCCTAAACCAGCACAGAGATTACCCCTAAAAGATTTTCTTCCTGGACATGGGTGGTTGTGCTGCTGAGGGCGAGAGTGGAGCCCTCCAGGCTGGCGGGACCCTCAGCTATGAGCACCGGTGGCAGCTGGAGCCATGGCTTTCCACCGCGTTGGCATATTCCTGCTGAGGACTGTCTTGTGTTCTGACTGTCCGTAATGGGATTTAATTGTAATGATGTGGTATTGGATTCCCCTTAACAATCAAGGGGAATGGATCCCGACTGCTTGTAAATGTGTTTGCAAATAGTGGAATGATTAGCTCTGTGTGTGCAACTCTGTTCTTAGTGCCAAAAGTGAGGCTAGTCAGGATGCTGGCAGAGGGGAGGAGGTGGGCTTTGAGGACACGGGACCAGACCTCGGCGTTCTAGGCCGTGGTGGGTAGGTGTGCAAGGCTGCTCTCTGTCCCAGGGCCTTCTCTCCAGGGACTTGCAGTAGGACTGGGTCATGTGGGTGGCCTGTGATCAATCATGCGTGCTCACGGAGATGGGAACTTAAGCCTTGATGGTTTAGAATAACAAATATCATCAGTAGATATGTGATATAACAGATAGTAATAAATATTATGAATATTACCATTGCTCTAGGCATTGTCCATGTGTGATCTAATAATCCTCACAATAATCCTATGAGATTAGTAACAACTATTTGGCCCCAGATGAGAGAACTGATACAGAGTAACTTGCCTAAGGTTGCATAGGCACAAAGTAGGAAGCTGGGAATTTGAACCTAGGCCATCTGGCTCCAGAGCTGACTGCTTGCATGGTTGACCTTGGTCTCCAGCCCCTTAGAAGTCAAGCTGATACCATGAGGCTTAAGGCCCCTCCACTCCCACAATAGATCACATTGAAGTATCTGGCTGGCCAAGGCCTCCAAGTAAGCAAAGATACTCTTACCAGGTAAGACAATCTAAGGATTTAGAGGTGACGTTCCAGGAGCTGAAGGCAAAGGTCAAACTTCTCTTTGGGTAAGGTTTGTTCCTTACTGCACAAATGCAGACTGGGTTCATGACCTCAAGGAGTATGCATCCTAGTGGGGAAGACAGGTCAGCACACACACATACACCACCACCACCGACTATAATTTACCAACAATATAACTATAGATGGTCCTAAGTGCTGTGAAAGAGAGTCAGGGACATTTGTCAGGGTGCCAAGACAAGAGCAGAGCAAGCCTTCATTATTATGGTGGAGAAGGAGGATTTCTCTGAAGAGGTGACTTTTGAGTTAAGACTTGAAGAATAAGAATGAGCTATTGTGCATGATAAGAGCCAGAGTGAAAGCATTTCAGACGGATAGAACAGCGAGGATGAAAGTGTGGAAGGCTGGGTGAATTCAAGGAACAAAAAGGAGACTGCCGGGGCTGGAAGTAGCGAGCCAGAGGGAGCGCGTCCTGCAAGGGAGTTGGCCAGGACCGTTCTGGATGGGGTTTAGAGGTCACGGGATGTAATGGCAAGATCTGCCGGTGGGAGTTCTCCAGGGGCACAGAGGAGCAGCTGGAGGATCTTCCGGGCGCAGCTGCGCCCCCGTGGCTCTCTACAAATGTGCCTGAGAAGAAGGGATTGCAGTGGCCTGAGCTCTGGTTGTTTGTCCCAGTGGCTCCCCATCCTTTCCACGCGGTCAGTGGGGACTGCTTAGGAGGGTGGTGGGGACCCTTATGCCTCACAGACACTCCCCCTGGTCCAGGAAGTGTTTGTGTCTGGCAGCCAAGATGCCCTGCAAAGCCAGAACCCCATGTCTTTCCCACCCCCCTGGTTCTTTCAGGGGCACAAGGATGGATCTGTGGCCGGTCACAATGAGGGAGAAAAATAGAGCAGGGTAAGGTGGCTAGAGTGGCAGTGGGAGGGGGAGAGCTCATTGCAGGCTTCTGCTCCAATGTCACAGGAAGGGTCTACACCCTGTATAAAACGCCAGCTGCCTCGTCTCCATTCAGCCCTCCAGGCCCACACCCCCGCGGCCCACCCTGCTGTGGGTCACAGGAGGCGGACTGGGCATCAGCCAGGCCCCGTTGCCCTCTGCCTTCTAGTTGGGTGCAACTAATGGAAGCCACCAGAAGGAGGAAGGAGAATCAGGTCTCTCCTTAGCCGACCGCAGCTGCGCTCTCCCCTGCTCTGTTAGGCCCAGGAGTGGGCTGGCTGGCTTCGCACTCCGGCTGATCCAGGGTGACTGACTCTTGACCCTACCCACATCCTCAGCCCTTTATGAAGTCTCCTCTGTTATGCCAGCTGAGGACCCGTCTGCTTCCTGCCTCGTCCCTGGCTGAGGCTCTCTCCTCTCCACAATCCACACCCCGAGCCCTGCTCATGTTGCTTTGAAGTATGGATCACTGCCTTACACGGCATTATATATTTATCGGCCTATTTCTGTGGCTTTTCTCCTCTGCTAAAATGCAGGCTGTGTGCGGGCAGGAGCTCTCCTTTGATGGAATCCCTGGCACCCTTGGCAGAGCCTACAAAGGTGAACGTTTGTTGAATGCATCACCCACAGGAGCCTATACACCCCGCTTTTCTCCCCTCTAACCCACTGGCCTTTCGGGAACTTCTGCAGAGAGCTGAGGTTTGTGGTGGGCTGAGGGTCTTAGGGACACAGGCCCTGGGGAGCCTCGGAAGATTTGGGAGTCAGGAAGGGACGAAGGTTGGTGAGGAATGGGGTGAGGCTTGTCTTGTCGGCTGAGCCATACTCACTAGGAAATAAAATGCTTTCACCTTTATTAGCACCGGTAAGAATAGTCCATTCTCCAGGCTTTTAAATCTTACTCCATCATCATTTTCCAAACGAAGCTGCTGAGCATAGCGGCTTGATGAGGTTAAATCATCCGCAGCGGCTGGAGCTTCTGCCAGTGCAAGACCCCAGGGAGGACTGAAGCCTCTCTCTTCACCTTGCAGACCCCTGGAGGAAGGGGAAGATTCTTGAGGGCAAGGGCTGGACCAGTGCTCTTTGGACATTGCATCCCTGCCCTCAGCTTGACCCAGCACAAAAAATAATAATGGCAGAAGTGAAGCCCATGGGTAGTAGGCCCAGCCTGCTTGGGTTCAATTCTTGGCCCTGCACTTACTAGCTGTGCAACCTTGGGCAAGTTACTTGACCTCTCTGGGCCTTTTTTGTTCCTCATTTCTCAAGTAGGGAGATAATAATGGTAGATAATCCTGAGACTGTGGTGGGGATTACATAAATTAATATAGATAAAGTGCTTAGAGCAGTGTCAGGCACATATAATTGCCTAATTATTTGTTGACTATTATTAATATTATTAATCGGGAGCTTACTCTGTGTCCAGTATAACCCAGGTGGGTTCTCACCACCCCTGATGAGCAGATGAGGACCTTGAAGCTTGGTGGGGTCAATCACCCACATCCAAGTTCACACACCCACCTCGTGGAGGGGAGAGCCGTGACTTAAGCCAGGCAGTGGGCTTCCTCGTAGCCGTCTCTGGCGACCTCCCCATGCCACCATTCAGGATGAGTAGCAGGTGGCCGGACTGGGGCTCAGGAGAGCTGCCAGAATCTGGCTAAAGCCCCGGGGAGGCAGAGGAAGCGGGGCTGGAGACCCACAGGGCCGGGAGCTTGCTCCCGAGACCACGCGCCCCGGGGCCCCACACCCATGGGCTCCCTCAGATTTAGGGCCTCTGGCGTGTCCTGTCTCTTCCAGAATGACACCGTGGGGTAAGTCAGGGAACGGAGAGCAGATGCAAATAAGGGGGCCAGAGGCGGGTGGGCTGTGGGGGGGAAGTGAGCGGGGGGCAGGGACACGCACAGTCCTCCGCACAAAGCACAGTTCCTATTGATCTCCCTTCTTTTCAGAAGCAAACCGACCTGGGCTTTTAACAACTTGTCTAGGACAGAGAAGTCTCTCAGAAGCCGTTCCACGTGGCAGACACCCAGGGGTACCTGTGTCTGTGAGGGCATAGCCTCCAGACACCCATCCTCTCTGGTGCTAAGGTCCGTGGCCGGAGTCCAACCTCAGCCGGGGCTTCACACCCACAGGGCAGCAGAGCGGCTGCTCTGGCTGCTGACAAACTGACTTTCCCCAGAGGCCCTCGGACCCCATGGAAACCACCCGGGACAGGTGAGATTGGGAGATTCGGAAGCAGGCTAAGAAAACAAAGGCTTCTCCCCGTGAGCAGTGTGGGGACGGCATCAGGAGGGCGGGTGCCCAGGAGGTGGGTTGAACAGCCAGTCTGCAAAGCAACCCGGCCTCCCCTTTCCAGAGGAACCCTCTGCCCCTCTGAGAAGAGCCTGTTGCTGAAATTGTCGAGGCTGTTTACTTACAGAGCAGGGAACCAGAGCGCCTCTTGCTGGCAACTAAACAGGAGGGGGCCCACATACAGTGAATGTCCTCCTGTCTCCGGGAGGCATGACCTGGGCACCGCGGGCGGGCGGGGCGTCCCCGTGGGGCCGTCCTGGTCCCTCCAGTGGTCGCCACGGCAGAAAAGCTGTGGCGGGTGGGCTCGAGGCCCTGGGAGAGGAGGAGTTCCCTGGGAACCAGGCACGGCATGTGTGCTACTGTGCCCTCTGCACGGAGAGATAAGTGCCACGTCTCTTAATAAAGGGAGGGAGGTGAGAGTTATTACCTGTCACGGGAACCCAAGATGGAATCTAGCCGCCTGAGGTGGGTATTCACCACCGATAAAGATCTGTCTCCCTGCCAGCTTAAAGTGCCGCTTAAAAAGCTAATGTATAATTTAAGCTGTGCAATTTGAGTGTGGGCTTCCATAGGGCAGCAGTGGAGACTCTCCACCGTGGGTGAAAAGGCCCTGGAGGAGCAGTCTGGGGCCTGGGGGAGGGCAGGCAGAGTGCTAGTTCTGTAAGACGAGGGGACCACGATGCGGAGGGGCTGAGCTGCGTTCTGGTGACCAGGAGCTAGAGGGCTCTCAGGCCAGAGCTTCCTGGGCAGCCCTGTCTTTGAAGAACAGTGGGGTGAGCTGATGTCCTTGGCCTCTGAACAATTCTTGCTATGGGACAGCATGCCCCTGGGGGGGACACTGCAGGTTACCAGGAGATGGGCACTGTTGCAAGAATCTTGGGCAGAGTCTGGCCCCTCGCTACTCTAGTGGGTTGAAGAGTGTCCCCTGAAATTCTTGTCCTCCTGGTATCTCAGAACATGACCTTCATTTAGAAATAGGGTCTCTGCAGATGTAATTATTAAGATGAGGTCATGCCGGATTAGAGTGGGCCTGAAATGGGGTGACTGGGGTCCTTAAAGAAGAGGAGAGGACACAGAGACCCTGGGAAGAGGCCAGATGAGAACGGACAGCGGTCGGGGTGACGCACCTGCGTGCTGAGGACACCGAGGATGGCCAGAGCTACCCACGCTGGAGGGAGGCCTGGGACAGATTCTCCTCCGAACCTGCAGAAGGCCCAATGCTGCCACCGCCTCCATCTCAGATTTCCAGCCCCCAGAGCTGGGAGAGAATCAGTTGCTGTTGCTTTAAGCCACCCAGTTTGTGGCCTTTGTTGCAGCAGCTCTGGGAAACAGGCACCCCAGTGCACTAAAGCCCTGGAGGGCTGATGTGTTAAAGGTCAGGTTTAGTCCAAACTGCCCTTGGGGGTGTTTTGGGCACCTGGACATCCCTGTGGCTTTTCACCATTTGCCATCTGCTTCCTCAGCCTCCAGTAGCTCCGTGGAGCAGGCAGGGCCAGTGCCACAGATCCCATTTTGCAGATGGAGAAATAAAGGCCTATGGGGCTGGGACCCAGTTCTGGCCTTCTGTGCCACGCTAGGTAAAAAGGAGGAGGAATGCGGCAGGATGCACCATGATTCCTAGAATCCCTCGGGCCCAGCTCCTCGACGGGCTCCTCACTCCATCTTGCTCACGTTGGCCAGCACCAGGACACACAGATGGCATTCATGTCCTGGGGCTCTCCCCCTGTCCTCATGGGCACCCAGCTGATGCCCTGTTCTCCCCTGTGGGACAGGGCTGAGCTCCCCTTCCCTTTCCACACCCCTCAGCTGCCCAGACTGGGAGCCTTTCTCGCTTTTGTCTCCCAGATACCAGCTCACTGACTCCAGTTCCAACACGGGGACAAAGTGCAGCTGACAGCCTCAGGGAGGGCTCCCCGTGGCAGCTAAGGGAGCCCTGGCTTGTTGCTGCCAGCGCAGGCAGCGTGGGCACCCCGTAAGCACATTGATAATCATAAAAGGAGGTAAAGTTTATTGTCTGGGCCATTTCGGGTACCAGAGGAAAAAAACAATGTATGAATTCCAACAATGAAAGATTTACCGCATCTTCCAAGTCAGCTAGAGGAGCTGGAATTATTGCAGCCGGAAAGAATTGTGTTTCAGGGTCTGCCTCAGGTATTAATTTGTGGTGGGCTTATCCTGTCAGGAGCATACAATGCTCATGGTGTTGAGAAGTAATACTTTAAAGGGCCTGAACGCCAATTGGATGGAGCTAGGAGCCCTGGAGGCAGTTGATCCCCTTAGCAAGGTTTTCCAATAAGTTCCAGATGAAGAGTATAAGGCTTCTGAGTAATATCATCTTTGGAGACTCTCAAACTAGATCTGTCCCCATCCATTGTGCCAGCTCATGGATCATCCTTCTTCCCAAGGCCCAGGGTGTCGCCTGCTCAGAGGGGGTCTGGTGGGCTGCCGCTCTAGGGGTCCCAGCTGAATGGCCCTGACTGCTGAGTCCTGTGTGGAGTCGGGGGTCGTGGGCTCCACCACAGTGGAGTCCGAGTCCTGCAGGCCCCCTCCCACGGGTCCACAGGGAAGCTCGGAGACTGGGGTGAGGTCCCAGCAGCCTGCAGACTGTTCAGGAAACGGTGAATCTGTGACCCCCAGTTGTCCACCTGGGTGCTGAGCACCTCTTCTCTCACAGCTAGAGATGAAGCCTATCTTGCTATTGCAGTCGTGCCAAAAAGCCTGTTACCCCAATCCTTCCATCATTCTCCTCGGCCTTGGGGATGCCTGTCCATCTGATTTGTGCCAAATGCCATTAAATGGGAAGTAGTTCAGGGGAGCACAAGCTAGCACTCTCCTTTTCAACCCTTTTCAAGTTTGTATCCTATTATATTCTGAAGGCATTCACACCTTGTGAAATGCTTCCTTTGGTCCAGGCCCTCCTGGAGCTGAAGTTTGCAGTGGAGATTGGACCTGGGTGGGGAGGAGAACATGAGAAGACTAATGTCTCTGGGGTCCTACAGAGCTGCCAGCCACCCCTCCTCCCTCCCCACCCACCACAGCAGCAAGCTGGAACCAGCTGGAGGGCAGAGAAGCAGCCCGAGGAAGGAGTTAACATCCATGCTAGCTCTGGTGGGCCCTTCTGGCCTTGTAAAGGGAAGCATGGAGGGACTGGCTCAGCTGAGTGGGCTGGTGGCTTAGAAACCTGCTGAAGCCAGGCTCTCAGCATCCCCGCTGCTGAAGAAGGTGCCCTTGGAGAGGCTTCCTAATGGGCTTGGGCAGCTCCAGGCCCAGGGATAGCTGAATACGTTCATTGGATCAGGAGACCTCCTGGAAGCCCTGTTCTCCCTCTGCTCTTCACCCTGCTAAGCTGTAACTCTGGGGGGAAAATAAGTTTCCAGCCCAGGCCAAATGACCTTTGAAGCCAAAATCAGTCAAAGGGAAAATAGAGTGGGAGAAACCCATTTATTGTTTAAAAGCAGTTGTCCACTTCTGCTTACCTGTGTCTCTCGGGACCTAGCTGCAAAATGGGACCCCACCAGACCGCTCCCGTACAGGTATACCCTCCCTTCCCCCACCCTTGTAATCGCCTATTGATATGGTCAGCAAGGGGCAGAAACGAAAGAATAATTTTCTCACACTGATCAGATATATAACAAAGATATGTTTTCAGCCCCCCTCCACTGCCCCATCCTTCCCACCCACCCCTTAGACGCAAGGAAAAGGAATCTCTTTCTCATCCCTTGCACTGTGGCTCCAGGGCTACACCCAAGACCCCCTTGGTCTCCGCATAAATCTAATCTCCAGGGCGCAAGGGAAGGGGATGTGTAGGAGGGGCACAGGGGATGCCCATCCCTGGAAATCCAGGAGGCAGGTTTTGTTGGTTGGGTTTGCAGGCTTTGGGCCCAGACCTGCCACATCCACAGCAGGGCCTCTGTGGGGCTTGGGGTGACAGCTGGTCCCAACCTTGGTCCTGCCTGTCAGTTGGGAACCAGTTGGGCATCAGAAAGAATGACTACAAATCTCAGCCTCCTTCCCAAAAAAGCTGGATTGGCGTGGGCGTGGGGCCCCAGCTGAATGGAAAATTTCCCAAATGGCAGTCATAATGGGCTCAGAGGAGGAAATACTGCCCCACGGGCTCTCCACAGGGGTGAACACGTTGGATGGCAAACTTCCTGTGGGTCAGAAAGAGAGGAGGCCAGAGGCAGCTGAGCTGGGCATGCGTCGTTGGCTCAGCACCAGTAGCCTGACAGACCTGGAGAAGAAGGAGTGAGTGAGGGGTGGGAGAGGAGGGAGGGCTCCCCTTCAATATTCTTGGCAGGTGCATTGGTGATGGGGGAAAGGTTCTCCACTGCGCGGGTCTGTTCCAGGCACTGCTGTCGTCAGGCATATGACACTCTGACAAGCCGGCAGCAGCCCGGGGTCACTGTGATAACCAACCCTGCCCCATTTGCACACGTCCCTAAGACAGGTGGAATCATCCCAACTGAGAGCCACTGAGTCACGGAGACAGACAAAGGGAATGCAATGACCTCACTCCTCTCATCAGTGTTGGGTAAGACACAGGTGGGGAAACCTTTCCCCCACCCCCTCAAGGTACCTCCCCTGAATGGATGCAGAGATTCAGATAGGGAGTAGTTCTGGCCCAGGGGTGGGAGATGGTGGGTCCAAAGAGGCTCAGATAACAGAGGGAGGGAGAGTCTAAAGAGGTGCACCAAATGGAGGGTGAAATGCACTGAGGACTTTGAGACCTAGAGTGAGGGGTTTGCACAGGATGCAGAAACACTAGGGGGCTGCTGGGGCTTGAAAGGCTGGCCTTGTTTAAGCTGCAGGTGAGGCAATGGCTCCCCTCTATGCAGGAGCCACCTTGCCTCCTTGGTTTCCACACACCCCACAATGAAATGCCCCCTAGGTGGCATTCTCAGGGCTCCCTTACTGCCTGCTGCGCTGACCTTTGGCTGTTGTCAACCCTTCCAACTCCCTGGAAGCAGGGCTGTGGTTGGATTCCTCCTGGAGCCCCCTGGGGCTGGGGGTGGGGGAGTGAGTAATTCAGGGCTTGATGCAGAGTAGAAGTCCAGTAAGGGATTGTTGAATAAGTGAATGAATGAATGAGTGAATGAAGTTACAGTTTCTGTTGCCATGCCGCCCTCACTCCCTCCCCTCTGGCATTACCCAGGTAAGCCTAAGGTTTCTGGAGAAGCAGACCCTTTTCTGCTTCCGCCCAGGTCTCTGCAGCTTGGCTTCTGAACACAGCTATCCTGGCGGCCATCCTCCCCCTAACTGCCCTAGAGCCCTCCTGGCCTCTGTCCACCCCTAGAAATGCTGATGGCTTCATATTTACTTTCTCTTGCCCTTCTTTCCAGCCTTTTCCTTCATCGAATCTGCTCTGGAACAAATTACCCAGCTTCCCCGTGACCTCCTTTTCCTGCTGGAAATACCCAACCCTCCCTCCCCTCCCCTGCCCCACCCATCAGCTAGCCTCCAGCTCTCGCTGCAGGGTCCCCTTCCTCTTCAGGGGTTCGCAGTGTGCGTTCGTTTCATTAAAACCACCCCCAACTCTCTCTGGGACATCTCCACCATCATCCACAGCACAATCAACTTTTTAAAAGGCTCCCTCTTTAAACAGAAATAAGAACCCAGGCCTCGCCTGGGAGATCCATTAATGGGCAGTTATTTTGGTTGGGGGGAGGAAGGTGCTTCGGTCACAGTAGGATCTACAGATGAGCTCAGTGTTGTTCAGAATGAGATTGCAGAACTTCCTAAGGGACACAGCTCTCTGCAAACGACATGTGTGGAAGTGAGGGGCTCATGGCTGGCTATATTCAAGTATCAGGTGGTCTTTCAGAGGCCTTTGAGAATTAATAGGGGCTCATTGAAAATAAAGATGGCAACTTCAGATCAGAAATCTTTGGGTAGGAGGGGAGAAGCAAATCCAGGCACCCTTGGGATGTCTCAGCCCTTTGCAGAAGGGATTGGCAGGAAGATGCTGGGGCCAGAAGGAGCCTTGGTGCAGCTTCTGTGAGTGGGAGGAAGGAGCCACAGGGGTCCCTGGCTCTGCTGGGGACGGGCAAGGGGAGAAGGAGGGGCGGTGTCAAGGTTGCACTCAGCAGGAGGGGCCAGTGCGTCCTATAGCCCTCATCCATGCGAAGCTACAGGCACAGAATCTCTCTTCCTCATGTGGACTTGGGGCCGCGCTCACCATGTGGCAGGAGCATAGACCCAGCCTCACCCCAGGCTTTCGTGTCAATGCTATCAGCCTTCACCCTATCCGTGCTGGGGGTGGGAGTGAAGAAGGACAGATATGTCTGCATGAAGAGGTGGCTGCTTCTGAGGGAAGGACTAGTGGTGAGGGACTTGCCCCAGCTTCTGTCTGCTTCTCCTCATGGTACCTCTGCACATGCTGTGGGATTTTCTTTAAACTCCCCAAGAGGAGACATAGGAGAGCCCCTAATGCAATGCCTGGCACACAACGGGCGCTCGATAAATATGTTTTCCCATAAGATTTGATTAGATTACATAGACACCATTTATGCACAGATTGCATTTTGCAAAGATGGCCCCCAAAATAGCTCCCATTCCATGAGCAATCCTTACAATCTGACCTTGACACTCCCCACCAGAACCTGGGAGTCTTTCAATGGCTATCATGACAAGTAGAGTATCGTGGAAGTGACCCCACATGACTAGACTAGATTGTAAAAACACTATGCCCTTCCCCCTTGGGTTCCTGCAGACACTGGCTTTTGGAACAGCTGCCGGGCTGTTTGGAAGCCCAAGCTAACCCCCGCGGAGAGATCCCACGTAGGTGGGCTGGCTGACAGCCCAGCCGAGGTCCCGGCCGACAGCCGGCACCAACGACGGACTTGTGAGGGTGCCTCCAGAGGGTTCCATCCTCACACTGTTGGATTGTCCTCCACCTTCCAGTCTTTCCAGCCACAGCCCCAGACATCAGAAAACAGAAAGCAAGTTCCCACTGTGGCCTGTCCAAATTCCTGACCACAGGAACCGCAAGAGATAATAAAGTGATCATTGCTTTAAGCCGCTAAGTTTTGAGGTGATTTGTTACCCCGTAATAGATCATGGATACAATCAACAACCAACATGGAGCCCTTCCTGGCCTCCCTTCTGCCTGGCTTACCCCTAACAGCCTCCGGTGAGAGCGCGGTACCCCCTGCCAGTTGACGGTTGCCACGGTAACTGGGGCTGCTGTGCGAGGTGTGGGAGTAGACTTTTCAAAGAAGCTCCTGAGGCTGCTTTTCTTAGCACACTTGGTTTTCAAGATGTGACCAGTGCAGAAGAATCTAAAGCTCTTCTTTGTAGCCCTTATTCTAGCACCAGTTCTTATGAGTTTAGACACATCTGTTCTAGATTGAATGTTTGTGTCCCGCCAAAATTCATGTGAAAACACGGCCTCTTAAAGTGATGGTTTTTGGAAGTGGGATTAGGTCATGGAAGGTGACTAGGTCATGAAAGGGAAGCCTCATGAATGGAGTTGGCGTCCTTATAAAATATCCCCAGAGGGCTCCCCTGCCCCTGCTGCCTGGGAGGATGCCGCCAGAAGACGGAGCCTTGAGCCAGGAAGGGGACTCACCAGACACTGCGTGTGCCCGTGCCTGGATCTTGGGCTTCCAGCCTCCAAACTGAGAGAATAAATGTCTGCTGCTTCAGCCTCCCCCCCGTGTCTGGTGTTTTGTTACAGCAGCACAAACAGGCTAAGGCAGCATCTTCAGCTCTGGGGTTTCCCCTCCGCATAAGGAGCAGGTTGGACAAGGTGAACTTTCAGGTGTTTCTGGGCTCCCGCCTTCTATGAGTCAACTTGTTGACCCTCTTTTGCTCATAGACTCTGAATCTGACCGTGAGGTTTCCCTCCTTGGCGCAGGGAAAAGGGGAGCGGCTGGCCCTTCAGCCAATTATTGAACATTAATGTGTGAGGTCCTGGATCTAAGAGTGTTGATTAATAACAGTCTGAACACATTGGCTTTCTTCATTATTTCCTTGTCTCTGTTGAGGGTCATTTGCCAATGATTAATCTAAATCATTATTTAGATGCTGTCTAATCGTGTTTTCAGACCAGCATCGATAACCACAGCTGTCCGGTCTGTCTGAGAGGGGACCACTTCCCATGGAAGGGGCTGGCCCGTTGCTGCTCACCCGACAAAGAGGAAGGACGAACCTGAGTCAGGAGAGGGTTTGACCATAACCTCAGTTTCCCCACTTGTAAAATTCCCCACCTGGGACCCAAAAGTAGAACGGTTAAAGAAACTAGTCTTGCATTTGTTTCCTAGTTATGTAACTTGGGAAAATCTGCCTTCTCTGAACTTCACTTCCTTGGAAAATACGGTCTCCTCTGCCGGAAAACATTCTGTCCTTTCTCAATCCCAGCCTGGCCAGCTCCTACTCATCCCTCAGGCCTCAGCTTCCAGGAAGCCTGCCCTGATTCCTTCTCCACCTGCTGCTGCCAACAGCAGTGAAGCAGCCAACCTATGGGCTCAGGTGGGGCAGGTGCCAGGCCTGCCAGAGCTGCAGTACCCATGTCTCCACCCCCACCAAAATGTAGATGCCCTCAAGAGCACAGACCAGGTTTATTGCACTTCTCTTTCCGCATCCCCTGGCACAACCCCTGGCCTGGGATAGGTGCTTAATAAATATTTGTTGAACAGATGAATAGAGATAATGCAAGCATCCCTGTCTGCTTCTTGCGATCTGGTAACATGATGTACGAGCAAGTGCCCCTGCAGAACAGCACACCAGGAAAAGAGCTATTATTACCATTAATGATGATAAGCAGCCAGGTGCTTCCAATTTCTGGGTTGAAGGAGAAGCCAGCATCTAACGGCAATTCAAATCTTACCCAGATCTGCGAACTCTGAACAACTGGAATGAAACCCCTGCAGGTGCAGCCAGGTTTCTAGAGATGGGAAAGGCGATATCAAGGCTCCTAAATGCTGTGGAAAATCTTCCCCCAGAAGGAGGGAGAATTCTGTCTAGACTTGGCATCAACTCCATCTGTTCTTCCCTTCCAGGCTCTATCTTTCAGCTTAAAGAGGAAGATGCAAAACTTGGCAGGGGACCCAGGACATGGGGTCTTGGGGATGGAAGGGACTGCATTCTGTAGGGGACACAGAACACTGGGTCTGGGGGCAGGTGGGGGTTGTTTGCCCATCAGGGGCTGCCAGCCAAAGAACGGTTGTAAGTAGCAACCGTTTCTCTTCAGGAGATCCAGGAAGAGAAGGTGGCCATGTTCTGGTTGGGGAAGGAGAGAGGTGAACTTCCCAAGCAATGTCTCATGTGCACTGGCTTCCTGGGGCTGCTGTGACACCCGGGAGGCTGGGAAGAGCCCTTGGTGTCATTCTGAGGAGACCTCAGAGTCATTTTCTGCAGGCAGCAAGCTGGCCCTCCCACCCACCCCCGCATTCTACGCTGCACACTAGGTCCCAACTCTATAAACTCTCTCCAAGTAAAACTCCAGGGCATAATCGGGTGTGGAGGGGAGAATCAAGGGTGGGTATTGCACTGTGAAAACCCCTAACTGCCTGGCCTGGCAAATGAATTAGCTTGTTAAAGAAAATACATACATCTGCATATATTTGAATACATGAATAAGATCAGCTCGGTCTCTTCCCAGCTCTAACTTCTCCCAGAGGGAGGAGGAAGAGGAGAAAAGAGGAGGACCCTAGAAAAAGAGTCTTGGATGATTCCCAAGGCTGCGCCTTAAAGATCCCATGACTTTGCATGCTATCTTTATAGATTAAAAACAAAATGCATCTCCCTGCTGCATTAAAAACTACCCATCAAGGCCGAGGACTCGAAGGAGCAGTAAAATCAATCTCACTGCATAAAGACAACAGCAAGCAATTGGCATGACATTTTAAGTAAATGCTACAACCATTTGTAAATGTTCATTTTCCGGGAGACCCCATCTATTATATGACAGCTATTTTCTTAGCATCCCAGTGTGAATTCAGTCCGTTTACAGATAAGCCCGTTGAGGAGGATGGATACCAAGATGTAAAGTGCTATAATATGGACAATTTGTTACCGCTGCTCCAAGTCGCTCTGTCATTATGTATCTGCCTCTTGCAGGGGTTGGAAACCACTTGGTTATTTTTGCAGGTTGGCATTAATAAGCGAGGCGGCCTGAATTTGGTGGAGAAGAAGTGGGTGGGGACAAAGGAGGCAGCAGTGGCCCCGAGGTGGATCACAGACTGCAAACTCAGAGACAAACGGGAGGAGGAGACTTGATACAATCCTTGAGGTCCGGGCTTGCCCTTCCCAGAGGCTGCTTCTCCAAAGCGGCCCAGCTGGGACAGACAGTTCCCACCCCGAGTCTGGTTATCTGCAAGGTCCCAGTTCCCAGGGGAGAGGGTCTGGCAAAGGCCAGAAACATTCATTACGAGGCTGACCACTCTGCTGCTCAGACCTTTGCTTCCCAGGCACTTAGCAAAGCCTGACTCCTCGGGCTGGACTTAGGAGAGGGCCCTCTTTCCTGGGGCTTTAGTCCCAGCATCCTGTCCCTCCTGGCAGAGGCGGCCCACTGGGGCTGGGGAATATCCTAACCGCTGCATGGCAACCTCCTCCAGAGCTGCCCGGCTTGAAACATGGCCCGAGCCTCATAACTCATGGTTAACTCCGACAACCCAGACGTTTCCAGAGAGGAAATAAATGATCCCCCTCAGTGAACTTGGAGTTGCGCTGAAGAGGTGCCAAGCAGGGCAGATGACAGATCACGCCAAGTTCCCTGGTGGGATAGTTAACGGGAAGAGAGAAGGTTTTCTCAGGTTGTGAGAAAACCAAGTGCCTGGAAATGCAAGTCTAGTTTCAAAAAGAGTGAGGGGGCAGAGATGGACCACAGTGCTGGTCATTAGGGCACAAACCTCCGGGGACTAGTTACCAGGCAAGTCCCCTCCCAGACTTTATTGACCTTTGTGCTTCCAGCTGCCTGGCACCTAGGAGGACGCAAATAGCTGTTGAGAAATGAATAAATGCATGAAAGATGCACTCATCTGCTCTGCAGGTGCTGCTTCCCAGGTGGCTGGTGCCTCGGCAGGGCTTCCCCTGGGCCAGGAGGATCATGCCTGTCACTGTGCTCGGTTGGGACACGTTTCCACAACAGGCACATCCCACTGTCTCAGTTTAAACCCAGGTCTGATATGAGCCAGCTGCGGGGGCCAGCAAGTCACTTCCCTCGGTTTGGGAATGAGGCCATGTGACCTGCAAGACCCCTCCAAGCAGCGAGATCTGTGGCTCCAGCAGAGATGAGCAGAGGCCAAGCAGAGCCCAGACGAAGCTTGCACCTTCGGGGCTGGGTGGGGGTTGCGTCTGGAGGGCATGGCCTTGTCGGGCCCCAGGACCTTCTTCAGTGAGGGCGGCTGCTGTTATGGTCAGTCAGGCTCCTGGTGTGGAGAAGCTGCTATTGACAGGGGCATGGAGAGACTCCCCAGAAGCGGCCATCCAGGACCCTGTTTGCCTTCCAGGAGCAGTGGACTCAGAACTGCTTTTCCTGCCATTTTACCCCACCTCCCAGCAAGCGTGAGTCAGTTCCACCCAGTCTTGTCCTGAAACACCTTGAGGGGTCCGAGGTCCTGAAGGCGGGGGAGCCCAGTCCTCTGAGTGACCTTGGCAATGACCTCCTGGGCCCAGCCCTGTGGCTTCGGGCTGCTCCCACTGTGAGCCCCCTCACAGTCCCACGGGTCCCCGCAGCAGGTGTGAGCAGGGGCAGAGTCAGGCGGGTGTTGTGAAGCAACGAAAGTTCGTGTCCCTGGGTGGCTGTGTCCAGGCTGCTCTGAGCGGGAAGTGTTTGGAGTTTAGGAAGAAGCATCTGGGTGCAAAATTCAGTTCTTCTTCTAAGATAAATAAATGAGGAATTGCCAGCTGAGGTGCCGCAAAGAGTACTTAGCTTAATCAGGCAGCGTGGTTTCTGGGGTGATTTAGAGGCGCCATTTATCACCGCTCTCTCATCCTCTCTGTGTCACGGCTGCTAATAGTTCTCGTGCTAAGGCAGAAAGTTGCCAGGCAAACTTTGAGTCATGTGCTCATATCCACCCAGCCAGCTGCATCTATGGGCAGGGGTGATATTCCAAGCAGTTGGCAACCTAGGAGGCCCAGGAGCTGGCCCATCAGAAAGGCCACCAGCCACTATGGCACCAGTCTGCCCCCACCAAACATCGGCCTGGGCAGAGGGGAGGTTGGGAGGGGACCCTTCCTTCCCTGTGGCTAGAAACCCTTAAAAACTATGAAGTCTCATTCTTACAACAAACCTGGGAAGGGATATGAAAACGGACAGCCTTCATGTTTCACGGCGAGACAAACCGAGGCAGGAAGGAATGATGGCCATCCAGTCTATCGTTACGAGTGACGGTGCGTTTTGAAAACTCTCAGACTGGCAACAAACCCTGGCTCAGTCGCTTAGGAGCTGTGTGGCTATATGCAAATTCCCGATCTCTCTGTCCCTCTATTTCCACTCCTATAAAACGGGGCTGATCAAATCAGAATCCTGGTGGCTGGGTCAGAACAGGCACTCAAAACGGGGTTGCTGAGCAACCTCCACAAGATGGTGGGAGAAGCAGCCCTGGACCCTCCTTCCCCACCACGAATACACAGATTCAACAACTCACAAATTCCCATTGGGAGAAGTGGGGGTCAGCTATAGGAAAGTGGGGTGGCCTGCCTCAAGTCACACGGTGGGTTGGAGTGGGGGTGGGGGTCCAAAACCCCAGTCTCAGCGCTCATTCCAATGGTTTCCATAGCGACGTATCCCAACCTGGCAATGAGTACACTTGACTTTGTGACATCCTAGAGTATATAAAATTATCTGAAGGCCATCACAAAATAATCAGATCGTATGCTCTGCTGTGCCTTCTCCTGGAGATGTCATGAAAATTTGACGATGATGACAAGACGTCAGTTTGGTTCCTAAGGAGTCAGACATCCCAGGTTCAGCCTGTTGAGACGGTTTTTGTGTTTAGCTCTGACATGGGAAAAGTTCGAGGCGGATTCAACTGTCTGAGCCTTTTTAGCAAACCCCCGAACTCCAAATGGCCCGGATCCTGGACCCCTCGGGGCCCCGCCCATTTCTCCATCACCCACTGCGCCAGCACATTACTCCCATCCTCAGAACTCTCTCCTGCCCCGTCCGCCAGACCTGAACAGAGTGGCAAAAATACTAAGGCAATGCTTCCCACACTTTAATGGCTGAAAGAAGCACCTGGGAAGCTTGTGCAAATGGTGATTCTGATTCAGTGAGTCTTGGGGAAGCTTATAGTTCTGCATTTCTCACAGGCCCCCCGCTGCTGCTGCTGTGTGGCACTTTGAGCCCAGTGTACTTAGCATGATTCTCCCACCCAGGAGTGTGTCAGAGTCACTTGGAGGACTTGTTCAAACAGATCCCTGGACCCCACCCTCAGAGTCTGTGACTCAGTTGTCTGGAGGGGCCTGAGAAACTGCATTTCTAGGCCCTGCATGATATGGGTGCTGCTGGTCCAGGGAACCACACTTGGAGAACCACTGCCCTGGTGGAGGGATGTGGCCAGGTGATGCAGAAAGCCCCCCCCCCCAGCCCAGCTCCCTAACTTGTTACACCTGCATGCTGACCAGGTGTCTCTCCATGGGGCCCCCTATTCCTTTCCCACATCTCTGCCTGGATGAGGCTTCCTCTGTGAGAGCATCACCTACTTCAGGGCAGAACCACCCCTCCATCTCGGCATCGAGTACATACACAGAGCAAGTAGGAGAGAGACTAATTTTGCAAAATCTGCACAAAAATTGGCGGAATTTATGTTTCCCCTGCAAGAGAAATGCTGCCGAGTGGAAATAAAATGCAGGAGTCTCGGGTACTTCTATTACCTCTCCATGTCACCGGCCGTGACTGATGGCGAAAAGTAAGATTGCAAACGGAATCGCTTTCGCTTTGCCCAGAACAAACTCCACACGGTGAGGAGTCTCCTGCAAATCTGTGGTTCCCCCAAGGGTCACCCGACAGCTGCTAGGAAAGGAGCAGGGAGAGACGCTAATCTGGAGGGGAGACCTTCACCCCCCCAGGCCCTGAGGCCGCGCCTTTCACCTAAAGCAGGGGCCCCTGCAGGCGAAAGGGAAATCCATCTGATTTCCTACGGTTCATTTTTCTTCCTTGTTTTAATCACGGGGTAATAATAATAATAAACTCGCCTTTATATAGTGTCTCATTGCCAGTGTATCACTGAGCATTTTACAGATGTAATAATAGAGTTTCAGAAATAAATAATGGGGAATAATAATAGGAAGGGTAAATAACATATTTATGGAATTACGTTGTGGTTTATGGTGGTAAACAATTCCTCAGGCAGCCGGCAACAGGAAATTAAGAGGTTTGGAAAGGAGAAAGGAAAAGAAAAGAGAGATGTCTTCTTCAGGTTAGATGTGAGCTGGGGTGGAGGGCAGGGAGGAGGAAGGGGAGTGGGCTGCCAAGGGGGCTCCAGGGAGGGGGCTTTCCTGCACCTGGCCCTGCTCCCAGACCCAAGAGAAATGATCAGGATTTCCCTCTTGTTCTGTCCCCTTTGTTGATGGTACCAATATTGGAGTTAATCTGTGATAATATCAGCGGGCTGTTTTTTGCCTGATTGCTTTTTGCCTGGCAATATTCTAAGGGCTTTACATATATTATCTCTTTTGTAGATGAGGAAATTTTGACTTGGAGGCTGAATAATTTTCCCAAGGACAGTGGGTAAGAGGTGACCAAGTCAGGATGTCGGTCCCATGTGAAATCCATCTTCCTAACGAAAGGTTCCAGTAGAAGCCGAATGAAGCCAGTGTCCGTGCTCAGGGCCAAGCAATAGAGCCCTGGCCTCCCTAGACCTGTTTCCAGGGGCCACAGACCTACAGGAGGTGCCACCCTCAATCCGTGGGTGAAGTGCCAGGCTCTGCAGCTGATATCATCAGACCTGGCACCTGGAGGCAGACTGGGGACAGGTGGGTCCCTGAGGCCTGGGCCTGCTCCCTGGCCATCTTGCAGCACTGTGCTCTGGCCAAAAGGCCCCATGAGGACACCTATTCCAGCCCTGCTTTGGTCCCGGCCACTGCCCTGCAGGGGCGGCCTGGAATTGGTCTGGCCCCTCGGAAGCTCCCACTGTACTGGATTATGGTCCCCTTGGAAAATTCTGGGCCCACACAGGCTTGTAAACGAGTGGCGCTCACCTGACTGGCACCTTACGTGGGCTTTAAACTTATTAGTCCTTTTTATTGTCTTGTAGGAGGTGGATTAGAAACACAGAGCACATGTCTGTGTCCCTAGATTGTCCCGTTTCTAAGCCAAGCAGATGTAACGCGAGTCTTGGCTGGGGGCAGGAAGGGAGAAACTGCGTGCCAGGTGGTCCCTCCCAGACCCCAGGCATCACCAGTTCTCGTGATGCTTGTTTCCTGAGCACCAGCTGTGTACCCGACACTGTACAACACCCTCTGGATATAGCTGCAAATGAACTGGACAGAACACCTGCCTCTCCGGTAATTCTAGAATTAGCTGTATGTTTATGATCATGCTAAGAGATCCAGGGCTCCGGGATGACCCTGCACTGTTGGCACTTGGAGAGCCTGTGTCCACATCTGGAAAATGGCAGGGGTCTCCCACCTCTGGGGGTTCACGAGCTTTCCACCCTACCCAGGAAAAGAGAGCAGACTATGCCACCCAGGTCCCCACTGCGACCTTCAGATGCTGCACTGTGACTACTGTCGCGGTGGCATTTGTCACCATTTCCTCCCTGTCAGCACTGGCAGGTTGTGCCGGGATGTCCTGCTGGGAGTATTGGAGTCAGACAACCGATTTGCATGTTATTCATTTTAAAACACAAAGATTCCCCTGGCGCCTGCATCCTCAGGGAGTCAGGGCTCCCTGCCTTGGGGTTCCAGGGCTTTGTAGTGGCAGTGCCCCCTTATTGGCCTTCCCTCATGGGTGCCATGACCAGCAACCAAGCGGTTCTTAGCCTCAAGGAGCATATGTAGAATGAAGCTTGAGAGAGAGCAAACAAAAGAAGAGAAAGCTGAGTTTACAGAGCAGCAGACCAGCCAGTGAGGACCCAGCCACTGCCCTTACGCAGAGCCTGCCAGCAGCAGAGAGCTGGACCGAGCCCGGAAGGAGGCAGGTCCCCACACGCCCGGCCCAGGCTGCCCTCCCCTGTTGCTATGGGGAGAGGATGCCCACTCAGGGTGTAGTCCCCTCTGGGCCCAGGTGACTCCTTGTTGAGCCCATTTTCTCAGAAAAACACAACCAGCAGCATTAACGTGGGACCCAGAGCCCATAGATGTGGCTCCAACCCGAATGCCACCACCAGCATGAATTTCGGGCACGGTGCCAAGCCAGTCTCCATTTCCAGACCTGTAACCTGAAGATAATCAAAGCAGTGGCACTTTTGGAAGACTTAAGGTTAATGAGACATCTTCAAGGCTCACATTGAAAATGAGAAGCACCCATCTTTCACCCACCCTCCCCTCTGAGCTCCTTGACCCAAGAGGGAATTAGAGCAAACAGCCTATCGATGGAAGCACAGTGACTCTAAGGCACATTGGCCAACTCTAGCCAACAGTCCTGCGGCTGCCTGTTTTTGTAAGTAAAGTTTTATTGGGACACAGACATACTCATTTGCTTACCTATTGTCTGTGGTTGCTTTTGCACTGCAATGGCCGAGTTGATTCATTGCAGTTGAGACCCTTTCGGGCATAAAGCCAAAAATATTTATTCTCTGGACCTTTGTAGGAAAAGTTTGCAGATCCCTGCTCTAAAGTCCAGGGCTGCTAGGCTGGACTGGAGAGTGCTCTCAGGCCGAAGTCAGGGCCTCCTACTCAAAATCCAGACCTTAGGCTCTATCTGGGGGAGACCTTGGCTGCCCAGCTGACAGATCCTGTTGTGGGTGGAATGCAGAGATGGCACCAGCGGTGAGCGGTGACCTCCAGACTGGCCTAGGCAAACCAGGTCCTGGACTGGCCCTGAGTATGTTGACTGGGCAGGCACATGAGGCCAAGACAGGGTCTGCCCTTTTCATCGGGCTGTGGGTGGGTGGTGCCAGGACCGAGAAGGAGCACGTGCCCTGACTGGGGACGCGGTCCCACTGAGATCAGGTTCCTTCCAATCAGGTCTAGCTTCTCCTCCTTTGGGAGGGGTGAAGACTGCTTCCCCAATGCACCCCTGTCAGGAGGTCCAGGAGGGTTCTCATTTTTAGACTGTGGTGGAACCTGAATGGTAGGAGAAGGGTCCGGTGTGCATGAGACATTTTAAGTGTTCAAGAATGCTTAGCTCTTACTGTTATGAACTATTATAATTCTCACAATTTAGAATAAATGTCTTCTAAATAAATAAATCTCTTCCAGTTGTCCCTTTTCAATATGACAACTTTTAAAAATCTTTGAAGATCCTCGCCTAGCGTCATCAAGCGTGAGAATGGTAACTTAACACAGTGAGTTCTAGCAGTTTCCATCGTACAGCGTCAGCTCCCCTAAATGATATGTTTCAGTTTCATTGTCTCCGAGTTCAACAGATACACTGTTGAAATGTGAACATAAATCTAAAGGATGCTCGCTGTGAATCACAATCTTTCATCAGAGCAACCTGTTCCCAGAACTTTCTGGACACATTGAAACTTACCAGCCCCAATAAGGAGTGTGAATTCTCAGCTAATCCTCCCCGCATTGAGTGAGGTAAGCAGCAGATCCAAGGAGGCTGGCTCTGCTGCCTTTTCCTAGCTTACTCACCCACTTACTCATGAACTTAAGGGAGCCCCTTGCTTCCGTGTGCCTCAGATGTGAAATGGAAGTAATACCACGACCTGTGGGGTTTCAGGGAAATGGCTGTAAATGCCTCTCTGGCCTGCTGAGCCCCCCGAGGTAGATTTTGCTTTTGGAGGATGCTGTTTCTGGGTTTGCAGACCCATGCCTCGCCGCAGTGCAGTCCCTGGGTTGCTTTATGTGTACCTTTGATAAATGGCTGTACTTTTATATTCTAATTGGTAACAGAAACAACACCTCAGATGCCCAGAAGGAGCCCCATGTGACAGCTCAATGGGGAGATGAAGGGGTTTCAAATGAGAGAGAATGACTTTCACAGAAAAAAGAGTTCAGGAGGTGGTGGAGAGAATTCTCCTACAGCGGGGAGCTTATGCTTGATATGGAGAGTAGGCTTCCTGGCCAGACGGGGGCCAGGGAAGGGGAGGGGGCCCAGTAAGGGGAAGCAGGGGGAGTTCTCACTTACATCTCCGGTGGGAAGTCAGCATTCTTGAATATCCAGAGAGAAGGCGGGATGTGACACCCAGCCTTAGGGGTCAGGACCTGCATCCCATAAGCCAGACCAAAGCCCAGACATACTCCACACCTGCCCCGCTGATTCCCTGGCTTCTTAGCTCCTCTGTCACACCCTCGTGTTCCTTCTCTAGCAGCACTGTCACTAGTGCCAGGACAAGAGCGGGGAGTGCAGGATGGCGGGTCACTGAACTACAGGACGGGCCCTGGGATGCACCCCCAGACCGCATTGTCTTTAATGTGAGTACCTATTCCGAGTCATGGCTGGGATGGGGCAGGGACTCAGCCTGTCTAACAGGCTGCCAGGCATGGGTGCTGAGGAGCTTTGAGGATCAGAGGGGGAGGGAGAGAGTAGGGGGCATTGGGGGACCACAGTGGGGCATGGGGCTGCTAGGGGAATGGTCTTTGAAGTCAGTCAACGGTTCAAGTACTGGGGATGCTACTACCTACTGGCTCTGTGACCTTAAGCAAGATACTTAACCTCTCTGAGATGCAGTTTCTTCATTTGTCAAGTGAGGATAATACAGCATCGTATAGGACAGCCGAGAGAAGATTCAGCACTTTAAGTTAAGCATGTCAAACTCAGCATCTGGGATATACCAAACATTCGCTAAATAAGAGAGCTTAAGTTATGACTATTGATGTCACGGCCTTATGGGGAAGATCAGAGGAAGGGAGAGGCACATGGTCCCAAGGCTGCTGTCACAGGCAGTCACCTCAAGGCAGGGGGCCTCCTCCCCTACAGCTGCCTACCAGGGAGGGGTGGAGCTGGTCGGCAGGCCTAAGGGAGAGGCACAGACCAGCGTCACCCGCCTGTCACAGAAAGATGCCAGTGGGTGGTGGGGATGGGGGAGACTGAGATATCCCCCTGACTCTCCTGCTATAAAGTGGATTTCCAGGGACAACATAGGTCAGGCCTGCAAGGAGGAGGGGGAAATTAGCTCATGCATTTATTTATTTACCATCTACCTACTCTTTCAATTACACAGCTGCTAGACCAGCCAGCAAGCTGAGCACCATTGTCATGGTAAGTGCAGGAGACTCCCAGAGGTAAACACCCTGCCCAGTCAATCTCCAACCCTACTGCGACCCACTGAGTGCCGAAGCATTTGGACTGGACGCAGGCGTGTGCAGGCATGCATGTTTTGGCAGGACCTGGCTAGGTAGGTGGTGAATGTGCTCACCTGAGGACCAAACGCAGATGGGGACAAAGCCAGATGAATCCACCTACAGGTGGGTCAGCCTGGTTTGAGCAAAGCTCCTGCTGGCATCTGGCTCTCTATGGAACAGGATGTGGGGCTCTCTTGACATTGTGGGTGGGGTCAGCCTGTTGGTGTGGGGTGGGGAGAGTGGGGGGGGTGGGCCCTGTGCACTGTGGGCTATTTAGCAGCTTCCCTGGCCTCTGCCACTAGATGCCAGGCGGCCCCTCCCTGAGTTGTGACAATCAGAAATGTCTGCAGACGCTGCCAGATGAATGTCCTCTGGGGGCAGTCATCCTGGCTGAGAACCACTACTGCAGAGTCTTGATACCTATTCTCAGACCCAGATTTTCCGGACGAAACAAGGGGCAGAGATCTGCGAACTTGGCAGTGGGCAAGGAGTTAAAAGAGCTAGATTTCCTCTCTGCAAGCTTCCACTGTGCCTGACAGCATCTCAGAAGCCTTCTGTGTTGAGTATTTCGTGCTTGGCCTGTCAGCTCTCCCGCTTCCCAGTCTCCACTGGCTTTGGTTAGAGAGGGGAGCCAGGCTCCCCAAGGAGGAGTCTAAGGAGGAGGAGGGAGCCTGGGGGGACAGGCCCAGCAGGTGACAGGCCCAGCAGGCAGCAGCCTCCACCCCACTTCCACTATGCACATCTCCAGGGGCCCTGAGGTTCCTGGGAAAAACATCTTTTGAAAGGGCAGGGCTGGTGTTGGCGCTGGGAGTTCTTGCTGGAGAAGCCAGGGGATGTGGAGGCTGCGTGGGGGAAGAGAACGTTATCACAGAAACCTGATTTTTCTACACACTCTATCAGCTCTCCATCTGTTCCTTGATTAAATGTATTACTGTGCTCCCTCCCCACATGCCCGCTGCCAGGACGTCTCTGGAGCCCTGATTACATCTGTGGAGAGAGCCTCAGACCTCACAGATGAGCAGGCCTATCGATCAGCCTGGCAGCTGATGTTTGATTTAAAATCTGGAGGAGGGCCAAAAGCCGGAGCAGAGCTGGCTGGGGTTGGGGTCTGGAGGGGGCCTCTTACCCCAAAGCAAAGGCCCTCTGTCCTCTTTCCCACATCGACAAGCCAGGGCCCACTGCGTAGGTTGGCATCAAATATTGAAGTCTAGCTCCGAGACCTTGGCCAAGCCACCACCCCTTCCCAGCCTCAGTTTCCCTCTCTTTATCTTGGGAGTGTTGGAGTAGGTGATTTTAGAGTCACTTCCAGAGCCGATGGTCTGTGGCCTTGTGACTCCAAGCTGGGTGCACAGGCCAGCAACCCAGGCATCCCCTGGGCTTGTTAGGAATGTAGGCTCTCAGGCCCAGCCCAGGCCGGCTGGATCAGAATCTGCCTCTTAACAAGACCCCCAGGGGCTTCGCGGGCACATTAACGTGTGAGAAGCACACTTCGACAGCTCCATTCATTTGGCTACTTCAGAGATGAACATGCAGAAGACATCTCACAAAGGGAATGATTCAGTACCTCCTCTGGCCTCAGAAACTTTTACAGAGATTTTTCTTCCTGCATGAAAACTTGAGCCCTGAGAAATCCCAGCTATTTCCTGCAGATTGAACCCCAAGATGACAACAATCATTTGATCAACCATTTAATAAAAGCCTGGGGATAAAAAGACAAACAGGACCCACTTCCTGCAGGATCTACTCCCCAAGAGGAACTGGCAGACCTTTCCCTCTGGGTTTGAAGATGGCAGAGAGAAAGGCTCCTCCCGGGTGATTATTACTGAGTGTGGGGTCTGCCCAGATGCCCAAGACTAGCACCAGCCTCTGTGGCTCTCTGCATTCATCTCCCAGGGCTGTTGTAATAAACTACCAGAAACTTGGTGGCTAAAAACAACAGCAGCTCATTCTCTCACAGTTCTGGGGGGGCTAGAGCCTGAAATCCAGCTTTGAGCAAGCCTCCTCTTCCGTGAGAAGCTCTAGGGAAGAATCCCTCCTTGCTGCTTCCAGCCTCTGGCAGTTGCTGGCAGTCCTTGGCTTGTGGTCACACCCCTCGTGTCCCAGCCTTGTCATCACATTGTTCTCTCTCCTCTGTGGTGTCAAAGGTCCTTCTGCCTTTCTCTCATAAGGAGACAGCTGTGATGGTATTTAGGACCCACCTGGATAATCTCATTTCAAAATCCTTAATTACATCTGCAAAGACCTTTCCAAATAAGTTCACACCTACAGGTCTGGATTTGACATGACTTTCTTTTAGGGGCTGTTTTTCTGCCTACCACACCCTCCTATTAAGAGGTGACCTCCTTGCAGGATCCCAGGATAATCACTTGATATGGCTGAATCTCAGTTCCCTCCCCTGAAAATTGGACCAGTACTTCCCCTGGGATGGCTGTGTGCTTGGGTGTGCATTAGTATTCCCTGAGGACTTATTAAACACAGCCTGCTGGGCCTGCCCCAGAGTCCTTCATTCAGCGGGGAAAGTCTTGAAAATCTGCACTTCCAGCAAGTTCCCAGAACTGCTGGATTAAATAAAGGCA
This sequence comes from Phataginus tricuspis, assembly GCA_029783875.1. Lineage (NCBI taxonomy): Eukaryota > Metazoa > Chordata > Mammalia > Pholidota > Manidae > Phataginus > Phataginus tricuspis. Next base: position 36,551,753 of record JAQQAC010006923.1, on the reverse strand, counting down.
TGTACCTAGGGTGCCTAATAAAGTCCCCACCCAAAATAAGTACTGAACAGATCAATGTTGGTGAACAACCAACACAAATGGTACCCAGCAGGGCCGCCTGGTAAACTGGAAGACAGTGCAACAGAAGTCCCATCTCCAGGGAGAAGGTGAGCCCCTGCGGGGCAGGGCTGTGGCTGTCCACGTCCACCTGCAGCTTGCTGCTTATGGTTCAACACTACAGCACCATCAAGGCCACCAGCCAGGTGCTATGCCGGCTGGGCCTTACCTTTATCAACCCCCCCTTGTCAAGCTTTTACAGGTTAACAGAGACCAAATGTGCACAGACCAAATGCATAGAAAGGTACTGAAATCGCATGGAAGAATGAGTGAGTGACCCCTTCTGAAGGAGGCCCTAAGGAGGTGGTGATGCCCAGCAGGGTTTGGGGAGGGAAATAAATTTGGCAACAGCTCTGGAGTGAGTGGGTGTTCTAGGCAGAGGGAACAGCATGCGCATGCGCGACGGTATGACCGTCAGTGTGACCGCAATCACCGTAAGCAAGAGCCGGGGAGATGAGCTGGAGACCTCAGCAGGGCCAAGAGGGGAAGAGCCTTTCCTGTCTCGCTTGGGAGCAAGGACCTGGATTCTACAGGCAACGTGGGGACCTTCCAGGGCTTTCTTTGGGAGGGTGACTTACTAGCTTGGCGCTGAGGAAGATTGCCCTGGGCAGTGCCGAGGGTGGGTGGGACGAGGGAGCCGCTGGACCCAGGAAGGTCATGTAGGCAGCTGGTGAGACAAGCAGGCAGCAGCTGATGAGGGCCGGGCTGAAGCGCAGGCTGGGTGCTCGCCCGGCTGATGGGTGAAGGCCTGAGGGAGCAAAGAGCAGATTATCAAGGGGCCAGCCTCACCCCGTCTCAGAAGAGGCGGACTCAGAGGCCAGTGCCAGCCACGCCCTGGGGCCCTCGGGCAATTTACACCGGGAGCGTGGGCTCCCCTCCTCCGGAGAGGGCACTGAAACTTCCTCCGCACCTCTGGGTTGCCTCTCCTCCCCAGGGAAAAGGCACGAGCCCCCTTAATTACCCAGCACAGGTTCCGCAGAGCACTCCCCAAATGTTAAACTAGTTAATTTCTGTGGGGATTTTTCTTTAAGCCAGCATGACACAGGCTTTAAATCAATTTGAAATCCATTGTCTACAGATCCACACGGAGAGGGTCTGTGGAGGACGGGCACCGATTATTCTCATCAGTCACCGGGGACAGGACGGGCTGTGCTGAGTCTGGGCTGCGGTGCGGAGACTCAGCGTTCCTGCGGGGAAGGACTCGGAGGCCAAGGTTGCAGTGGGAAGGCACAGCGCTGCGGGCAGGGGCGGGCGCCTCGGCTGCAGGAAGGGGCCCCCGCAGTGGGCTGGGCGAGAGATGGGACGTCCCTTAAAAGGGCTTGGTAAGGGCCGGGGATGCTGAGGGGCTCACCAGGCTCGGGCGTTCGGCCCTGGCTCTCAGGGTCATGTCCCTGAGGAGTCCCTCCGTCACATACATAACGCTGACAAACTAGGCAGAAGGGGGCACTGTCTGGGTGGGGCAGCAGCCACGGTGGTGGTGGCAGGTGGAGGGAAGGTCAAAGGGATTCATTAGCAGCCTGCTTTGGAGCTCAAGATCGCTGAGTGTATTTATGAATCAAATCAGTCTTGCCCCCGATACAAGGAGACAAGCCAAATTCTACTGGTTCCATCTTCCCGTGCAAATGGCTGTCTTCTCCTTCAGAATATTGCTCTGTAATAGAGCCCATCCCCGCCGTTCTCCCCCTCTAGGGAGTTTTCCAATTTGTCTGCCCTAAAATGAAGGACTTGGGGAAGTTGGAATGTGGCACCGACCCTGGCCAGGCCAGCAGGTGAACTGGAGAGGGGGTAGGGGTAAAAGCTTCAAGGATGGGCAGCAGACCTTTTACGTCCAGGGCAGCCCCCACTGTGGGCAGTGTTGCAAGATACAGCTCTGCTCCATCCTCTCCTTGGCCTAAAAGGAGGGACCCTGTTCTCCTTCCCCTGGTTGCCTGGTCAGTCAGGTGACCTGGCTTGGCCATCCTGACAGCCATGATCTAGTCACGTGGCCTGGCTTAGCCAGTCCCGACAGCCAGATGACTAGGCTTGGCTAATGCCAACAGCCAGACCCCAGTCAGGTAACCCAGCTTGGCCAATCATACATTCTGGCTTTGACTTTGCCATGCCTGGCGGTAGGGGCCGTTAGAGTTAGTGTGCAGCGATGCCTTGGGGTAGCAGCCAGGTTCGGTGACCGTGATGGCAGAAGTGCCACAACCAGACAGATCCTGCTGCCCGGCTTCCAGGACCCCTTTGCTCCCTACTTTCCAAGTTTCCCTTCATTCTCCCATTGATGCTCTGCACCCCAATATCCTTCTAGAAGAGCCCCTCAACGTAGGTTTCTGTTGCTTGCAATCAGAACCCTGATGGATTCAGAGGAAAGTTCTTCAAAGTATGTGAAAGGCAGAAACAGTATGTTCACAGAGGAAGTGGCGTGGTGTCCTTCGCCTGCCCGTGGGCTGGGGTGCATCCCTGAGCTCCCCTATGCTCCCTCCTGCGTGTCCTGCCACAGGGATTCCTTCCTGGATGGTGTGTAGTAGAAGGCTGGCTTTGATCTTCCTTTTCCCCCCAAAGAACTCAAAGCTCTTATATGTCCAGCTCTGTGGTCATGATGCACCCAAGATAATAGGAAGGGGAAGCTAAGGGCCCAGCCTGCACCTGACAGCAAGTCAGAGGTGGCCCTAAGATTAACAGCAAAACGTTCCCTCCCTGCCTGCGAGCGGCAGTCTGGCCTGGCCTGGGACAGTGGTGGTCCTGAGGAGGGCAGTGGGGATGAATCATAATGCCTTGGGCTTCCAGGGCTCTCACCCTGTGCCTGAGTGTTATTCCCAGCAATTTACCAAAGTGAATTCATTTAATCTTCTCCACAGGCCTATGCAGCAGGTGGCGGTTTTTATATTGCTCCCATTTTAGAGATGAGAAAACCGAGGCACAACGAGTTTAAATAATCTGCATGAGGTGACCTGGGGGATACATGGTGGCATGCGGACCTGAGCCTCTGGCTCCAGAAGTTGTGAGCAGGCAGAAAATCCAAGGAGGAAAGAAGGGCAGGAGGGTCTTTGTGGATCCCATGGAGGTGCGTGTCCTGCAGTAGGTGGGGTGGAATGGGGGTCCCCGGCCTTCCCACTGAGCATCCTCGGACAGGAGCAGGTCATACCAGGCCCCCAGGGCAGCCTCGCTGCTGACCAGAGCTGAGTGTTCCCTGAGCAAGTCGACAAGCTTAACTAATGATTTATCAGTTCCTCATTTGGCAGCAGCTCTGCGGCGGGTATTGTCATCCTCTGTCAGCGGGAGCAGGAACCGGCTTCTCCTCCGGGGCCCGTGTGGCCTGCTCGGCTGGATCGCGTGTGGCTCTGGGCTTGGGAGCAGGAAGGAGACAGGGGGTCATGAAGCCTAGGCAGCTGGTCCCCTGAGGGCAGGGCACCCGGGGGGTCAGCCCCCATCCTCCCTGGCCTACTTCAGGGTCATGGGGGCTTCCCTAGAAGGGCACTCGAGTCTGTGCCTGGACCCCCTGCACTGCATTTCAGCGACGAAGGGAGAATGCGCCAACATCTGGGGGCCCACCAGGGGTCGAGGAGAGCTGACAAATAAGCAGATATCAGAAGGAACGGCCCTGTCCCCTGACCTCTAAAGTGGCCTGGGCCCCCTTCACACCCAAGAGAGGCCGCAGCCATGTCCTCGTGGTCCCCCACAGCTCTGGAATCCTGCTTTGGTGGATTTGGCCTCACTTCTGGACCGAATACCCACCCAGCATCCCATGCAGGCTGTCCTTGTCTCAGGCAGGCCCTTTCTTGATTCCCACCAAATAAAACAAAACCACCCCTCCCACCTCCTTTAATTTTTCAAAACCTCTGGTATTTTGGAGAGAAATAGAGAAGTTTTGTGACGTCCTGGTCATGAGATCCTGTGGCCGACAGGACGGCAATCAATGTTAACCAGCCACTTTGTCCTGATAGAGCCCTGGCCTCCTCTCCACATCTTGCTGGCCCCTTTTCTTATTCTCCATCCCTCTGATCTCAAAAGCTCTATGTTTTCCTCTGTTGTTCAAGGAGGTCAGCTTTCCCAGGCCCTCGTGCTAGCTCCAGGCCCATCTCTGTGTCTCCTGACCCATCAAGGTACCTGGAACACAAGGGTCTCTGTGGCATGAGGTCTCCTCCGTGGAAAGCAGTTAGGATTATACGTGGGGGAAAATCTCTCACTTGAAGCTATACTTTTATTTAACCTCCTTACCACACCACAAGGCACCCGCTGCTCACTGCACAGTCTGCAAAGTCAAGGCTGAGAGAATCTAAGTAACGTGCCCGGGGTTCACTGCCGCAAAATAACAGAGAACCAGTGTGCGCTCAGGCTGGATTCCAAAACGCTTTCTGTAGGAGACAGAGGAGACACGTCGGCTACAGGCCTGCCCCGGAGGTGAGGGTGGCAGCTGAGGCCCGGGAGCCCATCTCTGGGTGGCCTCCCACATCCAGAGAGGCGGCACCTGCTGGCACGACACTAAACTGCAGCCAACGGCAGTCAGATCAGCGGTCAGAGGAGAGGGCTGAGGGGAGCAGCGGGTGAGCCTTGAGCGTGCAGGGCTGGAGGCTGGCAGGGAAGAGGCGGTGGTGCGGAGGCAGAGCCGGGGGCCAGGCTGGGCCTCGGGAGGCCCGTGGCTAGAATACTAAGCGCTTCTGGATGCACTGACCTCAATCTTTTAGCTTTGGCTCCAGCTCTGTGGGGCTGGACGTGACCCACAGCGTCCCCATTCCCGCACCTCCCTGGGGCTCCGGTGATTTGTAAAACTACCAATCCTGAGCCCCCTGCCCCCTCCTCGGCCAGTCGGAGCTCTGCCTCCACATCCTGCACTTGGGCTCCTCCTGGGCAGATCCGGGGAAGGCCCTCCCCTGGGCTGCTGCCCGCAAGTGCCTGGCAAATGAAAGACCCACGGATCAATGCCAGACAAATGACCATCTCTGCTCACCCTTACCAGGAAAGAGGCTTTCAACTCAGCCGCCTGGGGTGCCAGGAGCAAGGCAGATGGGGGTGGAGTGCATAAATCCCTGAAATTCTGTCTTCCCTTGGGGTGTGTGTCCCATAGCTCCCGGCCTACTCACTAATACATGTGTCACCAGCCACTGTGGCAGTTGCAAAATACTGACATGACCACGGGGCTGTCAGGGTGGAGGGTGCCACGTGCCCTCAGCCGTGGATCTGGGGTACGGTGTCCGCTCCTCCGCACTCGTGTGCCTCTGCATTACAGTGGATCATTGGGTGCTCGCGGAATGCCCAAGTTAGGGTTGATGGCCAGGCATTGTGTAGCTGTCATCACCAGCTTGTGAATATATATTAGGGCTGTGTTCGTGCTGCAACTGGAAATTAAAGAGCCCCCGACACCTCATGGGAGGCTGGGAGAAAAGCGTCCAGCTCAGAAACAGTTTAGCTCCTAGGCCCGTCTTGGCACAGTGGATTTTCTTCTCTTTCTTCCTTGCTTATTGGTATAATTAAGGTGGTGGGGAAATAATCCAAGGGGAAAAGGGCCTGGGGGTCTTGGCAGCTAACTATACAGGCTTTGAGTCACTATGGCTCGGGTTTGCATACGAGTTCCACCAAAAGCTGTGTGACCTTGGCAAAATTACTCAGCCTCTCTGAGCCTCAGTTTTGTGGCAATAGGGCTGCCTTCCTCCAAGGTCTGTGGGAGGCTGACCAAGAGCGTGTGGGTGAAATGTTGAGCACCTGGCCCTTGGGGGGTTCTATCAATCAGTGTTCTAGGTGCGGGACTGGCCCATCAAGGACCCTCCATCTCCATGGAGAGCCAGGGGCCTTGGGTTGCCGACCTTGGATTCAGGGTGCCACTGAAGCTACCACAGCTGCTGTCCCTGTGAACTGTACGGTGACTGCTGCCACCACCACACCTTCTTCACTTGTGCTGCTTATCTGTGTGGCCAGCTCCAGATGCAAAGTCCCAGAAGGGTGCATCTGATTGCCAAGTCTGGTCATGAGTAAGGGTGCTGGCAAGGCAAGTTACTGGCATGCTTTGATTATACATCAGGGACTTCTCCCAAACATAGGGAGGGGATTTGGATTCTGGATGGCCCCAATATCCACTCCCTTTACGTTCCATTGTCACCAGAATTGGAGAAGACCCAAGGCTATTTCACCTGCTGTCTGTGTCCAGGGCCAGTTCTGACCGGGCCACCCTGTGATGACTCCAGGGTGACCTTTCCTGCCACATCTCTCCAAGGCCGCCTCTGCCAGTGGCATTGCATTGACTGGGACAGTGGTGATGTCCCTGAGGAAGGGCATTTGGTGCTCATGAAGCAAAGTGCATGACCCCACTATTAGCCAGGATTCTACAGGGAAATACAACCTAGAACCAACAGGATGCATATACATATGTGTGTGTTGAAAGAAATTTGTCATAAGAAATTGGCTTACAGGATTATGGAGGCTGCAAGTTCCACGATCTGCTGTCAGCAAGCTGGAAGCTGAGGAGAGCCCATAGTGTAGTCCTAGCCCAAGTCCAAAGGCCTGAGAACCGGGAGAGCTGAAGGTGCAAGTTGTAGTTCAAAAGCCAGCAGGCTTGAGTCCAAGGAGAGCCTGTGTTTTCGTTGAGCCTGCAGGCGGGAATGCCCATGTCCCCCCGCAGCAGTCAGGTAGGGAGGGGCTCCCCCTTGCTCAGTCTTTTTGTTCTGTTTAGATCCTGGATGAGGCCCCTGCACATCAGGAGGGCATCTGCTTTGCTCAGCCTGCTGATTCAAATCTTCACAGACGCTCACAGACACACCCAGAGCAACGTTTGACCGATGTCTGGGCTAGTGACCCAGTCACGTTGACACAAAATTAACCATCACACCCACCTGGTGAAAGACATCCAAGATCTAAGCAGAGAGAAGCAAGGAGAAGAGAGAAGAGATACCATTTTCCAAGATCCCATTCCTACCCTGAGCTTAGCTATCAGCTTCAAGGGTGTTTCCACTCGTGGTGACAGGCCTGCTCTGCTTCCAGGCTGCCTCAGTTCCAGTCCAGTCTGCCATCACGTGGGCGTGTGGCTGCGGGCGAGTGAGGTGAGCTCTGCGTGTCTCCACTTCCTTGTCTCTAAAGCAGAGAGAGTAACAATACCTTCCTCACACCGACGCTTGCAGGATTGAGTGATTAATACGTAAAATTATCAGAGCACTGCTGGGCAAACACTGGGTACTCAGAATGTCAGCTCTCATGCTCTCCTATAGGAAAGAGGATGGTACAGGGTCGAGGGACAGCTGTCGTGTTGCAGGTGTGTGATGAGACTGCACAGAAACGTCAGGGAGCTGAGACTGGGAAGCCCGCTTGCTCCTGCGGGGCCCCAAGATTCCAAGACGGCAAGGCCCGAGGTGGGAGGTTCTGCCCGGTGGCTCAGCACAGACCTGGCTGCCTTAGGAAATAAAGTTCTGTTCAGCGCCCACTTTTGTCTTCCCTGAAGTGTCTTTATGAGTGCTGGAGTCTGGCACAAAGCCTGATGCAAACCCTGGTACTTGGGATTGTCAAAGATGCTTTCTGAAACTGTCTGGCATCTGTTGGCTCAAGTTTGCTTTCTTGTCTCCCTGAACCACGGACTCCTTGGCTGCGGACTCTGTGGTCTGTGTCCTGGGGTCCTGCCAGTGTTGGCCCAGGATAATGTGCTGCATCCTCTGCCTCTCCTTCTCAGAGCTGTTCTGATGGCCACTTAAAGATAAATCCCGTCGTTCTGATCATGATCCCACTGGGTGGCGAAGCAGGACTGGTGTGTCTGCAGGCTCCAAGTCCCAGGTCAGCTCTTACCAAGAGCTTAGGGGACGTGAAGGAGGCCACACGACTTCTCGCATCCTAAGGTATTTATCACCAGGAGGACCCTACCGGGGACCCAGAGGCAGGAGAAGGTGTGTCTGACCCTTGCAGAGACAGCTATCTGTGGCTTGTGGAAGTCAGGTCTTTAAACCCCTTTCCTTACTTTTGGGAAAAGGGGCACTGCCTCTCCAGAACATTGCAGCCGTTGGGGTGGGAGCCCGGGGGACACCCAGCTGTCCCTCTTCATTCAGAGAACACCCACCTCCAAAAAGAAGTCAGCGCCCACGCGGCGCCGCGGCCAAGCCCTGGGGGAGGGGTCTTAAGTTTGGGCTTCATCCAGACTTCCCCCAAAGCTGGCCCTGAGTTTGTCTGGGAGCTGATCCCAGGAAGTATGTGAGGGGGCAGGGACAGAAACGAGGAAGAAGGAAAGCTGGTAAGGGTGCCTTAGTGAGCAAGTGGGTTACTGCTCTGGGCACCTGGGGTTCATCCCATGGGGCCAGGATTGGGATGTTACCCCACCGACCCATCCCTCCTGGGCTGCAAGCTGCTCCAGGGGTCTTGCATGCCACAGATCCCCTTCTGGGCTTGGCAGCTGGGGCCAGGATGGGCCTGCCTACAGGTGGCCTCTGCCACTTCTGCTAGGAGTGGACCCCTGCAAGCCAAGGGACTTCCTCTGCATTCCAGTAGGCGGCCGGGGTCATTCAGGACTGTGCTGCTTCCTGCCCCAGGTCAGCCCAGTCACTGAGTCCTGGGTCAGGCCCCTTTCCTCCTGATCTCTCTCCATCATGCCCCCATTTGGCACCTGGCAGCCCAGGGACCTTTTGTTTCCTAGGAGAGGTGGGGAAGCTGGCAAGTGCCAGGAATCCAGCCTCCGCAGGCCAAGGGGAAGGAGAGAATGGAAAAGAAGAGCCCTTAAAATACTCCTCAACTGTTTAAGGATTGGAGATCTACACTAAATCTCAAGAAAAAGGAGTAATTACTCTGTCAGCAAAGGTGATATAGTTTTTAAGACTCAGTTCCACAGCCGTAATTTTTCCTCATCCTCCCCATGTCTCCCTGGGGATTTAGGGGCCAATTACCTGTCAGTTTGCTGAGAGGTGCTGTTCCCAGGCAGGAAGGCATCCCCTGCCATGGTTTCGGTAAACCCTACTTGACAACTGTGGGTTGCTGGAGGGAGGGCACGCTGTCTTCCGCTGGAGGGGAGTGTCCCCAGAGCTTCGGGGATGAGCCGAGGGAGATGGCGTATGGCTGGCCTCTGACTGGCCCTGAGTCAGGGCTTTCCCTAGTGAGGTTAACCTGGCCAGAGGCCGGGGCAGGGGCTGAGAGACGATGGGGCAAGGGGCTAGGGTCTGGGCAGTCGGGGGTCTTCTAACTGGATCCAAGGTCTCCATGCAATGGGGGTCTCCTAGCAGAACCCAAGCATCTCAGGACAGGCCATGCCCTTTGAGCCAGTGTGGGCTGTCTCACAGAGGGGGCAGCGAGCATGGCCATAAGCACATGTGCTCTGCAGCTGCGGTCAGCCTGGGGGAAGCCCTGGCCCTGGGGGACCTTGGACTGTTTCTTAGCCTCCCTGTACCTTAGGGAAAATGAGCTACAGACGGGACCTGTCTCATCAGGCTGTTGGTTGTCGTGATGTCGTCAATCCCTATCCTAGAGCTTGATTCCTACCAGGGCGTCACCTAGACTCTCTTGAATACTCTGGTGGGCAGGGAGCTCACTGGGCAGAGAGGCAGCCCATTTCCACTTCGCCCACTCAGCTGATCCTGGCTGGGTTGGAGTCTCTTCTGCAGTGTTCACTCATTGGTGTCATTTTAACCCTCAAAGTTCACTCGTGTGCCCTTAGCCAAGCTCTAAGGGTCAATTGTGAACATCAAGAACCCCCTCCTGACCCTCCCAGGGGAGTCACAGTCGACCTCTCCTTTAGTCTTCATGCTTGAGAAACAAAGATTCTGCTCTGCCAAGAATGTCCTCAGACCCCTGGTCTGGGTGCCCTGACTCCGGGATAGCCTCCTCGGCCGTCAGTCCTGAACTTAGGGTATATGTTTGACGATCAGTGCAGTCATCTTGTCCTTATTCAATTTTCCTCTTTCTCCTTGTTCTAGATGCCAGGAATTGCTTGGAGCTTCTCTCTAAAAGAATATTGCTCTCAAGGTCCAATTAACTGGAGCTTCCTTCTGGCCTGGGCTTCTCTCCAGGGTGTGTTCTCATTCTAGCCAGCAGAGGACGCTGTGCTTCCCGTCATCAGGAGCCCCCCAGGAGGTGCCGGGCACCGCTAGGAGTTGGGGATTAAGAGATGGCCCGGACCCACCAGGAGCTCCCTGCTCCTGGGACCCCTTGTTGTCCCCGGGAGCATCTCATGGGAGGGGAGTAGGCTCCGACGAAGATGTGGGGACCCCGGCAGACAGCAGCCTGCATTAGCATAGTGTGAAACCAATATTTTGCCGTTAGAGCATCTTTTTTTTTGCCTTCCTCTTAGACAGGGCTCAACTTCTTCATCAGGACAGTTTAGTCTAGTGGTTAAGATCAGGGGGTCTTGGAGTCAGACTATTTAGTTCAAATCCTGACCCCTCTGCTTTCAGGCTGTGGGACCACTGCTCTGTGCCTCGGTTTCCCCATCCGCACAACGGGGATGATATTTGGGTTGGTGTGAAAGTTAAACGAGTTAATACATGTGAAGCATTTTAGGAGTCCCTCACGAGTGTCAGTCCCTATCATGACTGTTTTCGGCAATTTGTTTCTGACCCCAGACTTACAAGCCCTCAGGATGCCCGAGTCCAGCAGATGGCCACCCTGTCTCCTTAAGAACACTCTCGTGATCCCTGCTGCTCAGCTGTGCACACCCTCCCCAGGCTGCTGGTCCAAGGATTCCTCCCACCCTCCCAGGGCTTTCTCCCTTGACTTTTATTGAGCCTGTGGATTGGCATTTGGACACCTGCCCTCCTTAGCCAACCTGCTCGCTCGCCTGGCCCTGACTCGACGGGTTCACCTCCTTCAGGAAGCCTTCCTAGGTCTACATGTCGGATGAAAGGCATGGGCCTCACCCACACCGCATTCTCTGGCTTCCACGTTCTCATCCTGATGGGACTTGGTCATATTTGTTAAGCTATCCACTTTTTGAGTCCTTATAACCTATACGCCTGGGATTTGAACCAATGACAAAGACTGTGTGAGTAACTAGCCCCTGTTCTGCCATCCTATCAATACCTTCCATTCTCCTCACCTCCCACTCCCACATAATTGCATGGGTTCAAATGCACAAGCCCTGTAAATCATTCATTTCTTAAAATTTTGCCGTCTGGGTATTTTATAGTGTTAGCTTCTTACCAGGGCTGTGAACCTCAGACTGTAGGTAGAGTTGCTGTCTGTGATGACCAGCAGGTTCTTTACTGGACCACCCAAAGCAGTGTCAGAGCTGGAAGAATTGTCTAACCCATGTTCCTTATTTTATCCTGGGGGACGCTAAAGCACCCGCGAAAGCCACTGGTGGGACAGCTGTAGGGTAAGCCACAAGGTCAGTGCTGGGGATTGGAAGCGTTCTTCCATCCACCTGCCCTGCCACGCACCACATTCTGATAAGACCCACCAGGATCCAATGGGCTGTCCTTCCCTCGGCAGGCATGTCTTAGGAAGCATTTGGTTATAGAGGGTCCTGGCTGTCACCTACCTACCCAGGGCTCTTACTCATCAGAGCCAGCCTCTCCACTATTGAGTTGCAGTTGAATGTGCAGTAGTGGTTACAGGTATGGGCTTTGAGCCTGGACAACCTTGGAGGCATCCCATGCTGGCTGCTTGTGACCTATATGACAAGTGTCATGGCCTCACGCTCTGGATCAGTAACAGGGGGATGAACAATATCAGCTCCACGTGGTTATGGAGAGATTTAAATATGACAGGGCACGTCAAACACCTGGCACTCAGAAATGCTCAGTAAATGTGTTGTTTCTATTTTTACTGGAAAGCAGAAGGAGGAGACAGTTCACCACTATTTCTCCCCTTCTCACATCTTAGGGTGTTTGATTTCAGCCAGTCTGAGACACCCAGGTTTCTGGATGGGATGCAAAGCAGGGACCCCTCCCCAGTATCAGGGATCCTAAGAGCCATGGAAACCTGGTATATAAACACTATGCATGGTCCAGGCAGTTGGGAAAATAATTAAGTGCTAACTTGTCATTTTTTTAATGAAGTTCTAGAGTTAGAGATTTATAATTGCTAATGAACCAGGCTAATAATTAGTTGCTTTATAATAAGGATGATGATCACCCAGACAGAGGAAGAAAGAGCCAAGCTCTGGCCTAATTTTTCTCTTGTAATTATGTGACATGCCCAACTGCCTGGAACTCCTCTCACCCTTCTGTCCTTCTACTCCAGTGCAGTGCCAAGCTTAACTGGCACTGTCCCGACTTCCCAGCACTCTCCAGCCCCTGGGCCCTGACTGCCCAGATCCCCCTTCCAAGCAGCCATTTTCTATTGCCTGTGTCTCCTACTGTCCTTGTGACCTATGTCCATCCACCCTTCCTCAGAAGCATGCCGGGAAGGGCGGAGGGCTGGTTTCTGCAGGGGGAGGGCTGAGTCGGGCTGACAGCTAAGCAAAGAGAGTTGGGATGGAGAAGACCCTTGTCTCTGAGCTTGTCCCATCCCTGCAGCCTCCACCCTGGGGAGAAAGTGGGAGCCCCTGTTCTCCCCCAGGGAGGCTTAGAGCCAGAGGAAGGCTGACAGTAGGGCCGCACCCGTAGCAGGCAGAGAGAGTTCTGGAAAATGCCATGGTTACACCACTCCAGATGATGGAGCAGAACCATTAGCAGGTAGAGAAAGCCAGCTCAGAGAAGAGGCTGCCCATTCTCTATCCTTCAGGAGTCTTCCCAGCTTCTCAAAGGCAGAGTGGAAAGAGCCCTGGATAGGGCACCATGAAACATGGTTTTGAGCTCATGTTCACCATTACCTAAGGGACCACCATTACTTGGGCAAGCCTCCCGGTGTTTCAGGGCCCAGGCTTGCCTGGGTGTGACAGAGCCGACTAGGAAGACTAAGGGCTTCTCTAGCCCGGAGCCTCTAGGGGCTGAGGGCTCTGTGACATGGGCGGGGCCGTATAAAGAATGTAAGAAAACAGAAGCATGCCTCCCCGGTGTTGAAACCTCAGGACATGGGGGTTCACAGGAAAGGAAGGTCCCAGGGGAGCCAGTGAGGAAGCCAGACAGAGACAGAGACAGAGGGAGGCCCCTCTCTGACTGTTTGCTGTGGCCCTGGACTTAGAATAGTAGTCACACCGTGTTGGGGTAGACCAGATATCCGAGCAGCCCGTGTCCTTGGGTGCTGGGGATCTGTTTTGAGTCAAGCAGATAAACTATAGCCTGAGGGGCTCATTTACTCTTCCATGGTGGGAATGCTTATCACCCACATTCCTGCAGCCCCCAGGACTAAGGGGGCTCTCTGAGATGTGACTGGGAACCAATCAGAAAACAGACACTGGCACAAGCCACCAAAGGCACACTAACCTGACACGGACTTGTGTCCTGGGGTTCAGGATAGAATTGAGGGTCTGTGAATGTGAGTGGGGGGAAAAATGTTATTTTCATTGACCTTAAATAAAATTGATCATTTCCTCTCATTATGAGTAGCAGCACTTGAGACTTTTGCACCAATAGAAAACACAGATATTTTCATACCATATTGCTGTCGCGGCAGATATCCCAAAATATTGTTTATGCTCATCACCAGTTTGAAATTGTGGTCGTTTTCAGACCTGCAGCTAGTTCTTCTGTTTTAATGTGCTAATAAAAGAGCACAGGAATTACCATATATGCAGTCTGGAGACTTCAGATTGCTACAGATTTTTTTTTTATATTTTGATAACTGTGTTTCAGTATAATTACTTTCCATTAAAATTCTATGTATTTTGTTCTCTTTCCTCCCTCTCCTTACCCCACATTCAAGACCCACCCTTTCCCCACCTGGGCAGGTTGGAGAATTGCTGTTAAGAGACACTGACAACTCGTTCTGGAGGCTTGAGACAAAGCAGGGAGTAATGGTGGTCATGAGACCCAGGGGCCAGGACGAAGAGGGCACCGGGGAGAGGGCCGGGGTGGAGAGCACTGTCTCTGCTGGCTCCCTGCTGGGAGGGGCGGCTCCGTGGGGTACCCAGAGGTCTGAGTGGGGCAGTGCATGGATGATACTCTGCATCGGAGTCCACACGCCTGGTCCCCAACATTTTGGACTCTGTGCATGTTGGGCTACATTGCTGGAAGCAGGTGGAGTTCAGCGTGTGCCTGGCTGTGGGGCTGGGGTAGGCCATGCTGTGCCCCCGCTTCAGCCCATAGCTCTTGTTGGGCTCCTCCAGTATGGCGGCCAGGGTTGCAGAGAGCACATCTCATGGGTCCGACTAGACAAAAAGGCTCAGTGCTCATTCTCCTGGCCCTTCCTTCCAAGATAAAGAGCATGTTCCAGGAATGCACTTTTGTTCATTCATCCGGCAAATACACCAAGAATCTGTCGAGGTCGTGACACTGCATAGCCCCTGCTATCATGAGCTCAGGATAGAGCTGGGGGGACACCCATTAGGCAAACAGTAGGCCCATAACTAATGAGAGTTAATTATTAAATGATAGTGACAAAGAACTGATGTCCAGGGTGGTGAGCAGCTCTGACGGAGAACTTTCTCCCCCATGGCAAGTCCAGCTCTCATGGGTGCCCGCAGACTGCCACTGATACTCATGACTTACTTCTGGTTTTCCATTTTTCTGCAGAGTTAAAATTCAAGATTAGGTTCCCTGCACCTGCGAGGGTTACCATACACCCCAGATTTTATTTTGAACAGCTCTGAGTTCAAGAATTCTATTCCTTTGTACCCACAAAGCATTGAATTGCCAGGATTTCAGCATCCCCCAGATACTTTCCCACACAAATCCTCTCAGGCTGTGGGCCCTGATTTGGGGTTTGGAAGACGTGTTGTTGGGGTATATTATACTGTTCATCCCTCTTGCTCTCTCCTTCCTACCCCTCACCCCCACCCTGACCTGCATGAACGTGCCCATTCATCTCAGACGATGCTATTGCTAGAACTGAAAAGTCATTTTGACCTCAGAGTAAGCAAAACCGAATGAGGACGTAAGGCCGCAGTACAAAGAGGCCATATAATACATCCTGGAGCCGAAGGGGCAAGAGTGTTTCTTCCCTGCCCGTTTGTATAGATAATTGAGCGTTTTCTGTTCCCTCACCCAGTGCGGTCATCTTCAAAGACTCTGGGTGCACTGGAGGGGACTGAGGAAGTTGTGAGCAGATGGAGTAATTGGGCAAATTAAGTCTGGATGTAAACATCTGTCCACTTGGAGGGTGTAGGGCTCTGCCGAGGAGACGGCCAGCGCCTTCCCTAGGCAGGGGGCTCGAGCTGGCTGCTTTTGCTTTTGTTTTTCAAATATGAACGAAGATTCCTTTACCAAGGGCAGTTGCCGAACAGACTTGAGTCCTCTGGGAAACTGCCTCATTCAAGGTCATGATGATGATGGGTAACAGCCTCACTTACTGCACAGCTACTATGTGCCTGGCTCCTGGGAAGGTGCTGGTACGTGGGCTGCCCCGTTTAACCCTAACAGCCCTGTGAAGCATGTTCTTCGTTCTTAATGAGAAATGGAGAATTAAACGGGGTTGGTGTCTCATTCAATAGCACACTGTAGGTGTGTCACGGAGGCAAGACTTGAATCGTGAAGCCTGAGCCCAGCCTTCACTCTGAGACACGGCACAGGGCTGTGAAGGGCAGAGCCACCCCCAAATGCAGTGACGTCCAGGCAGAGGGGAGCTTTCTGGAAGAGACAAACTCCAGGGCAGACTTTAAAAAGAGAGTAATGCAGCCTAGCAAAAGCCAATTGGGGAGAGAAAGGAAATGGACCCTTGTGGGCATCTTTCGTGTGCCTGGTATTGTGTCAGAAGCTTTATGTACACTTTTTAATCCTGAAGATAATCGCTTGAGTTAGGTATGGTTCCCATTTCTAGATGAGAAAACTGAGGCTGTACAATGACCCAAGATTATAGTCAGTATATGGAAAAACCAGCCTCCTGACTCTAATCCCCAGAATTGATTCATTCTTCATTTAGCAAGCCAGCCAGGTGGGGGAGTCAAGGAGTCGGTAGGGAACAATTGGCAGAAGCATCAAAAAATTAGGTTAAGAATTGGCTCCAAAATGCCTCCTCCAGGAAGTCCACAAAGATCAGTGCCCACACTGGTTTAATGCCACTGAGACCCTTGAGCCTAACTGATCCTTTAACAAACACTTGTTGAATGAAATTGTGAAAAGTGATTGAATGAATACACACCTATTTCACTATCACCTTTAAAAAGCAGGTGCTGTCTCTTGACTGGGGTCATCCTACCCCTCTGTGGCCCTGGTTCTGTCCTGTCCCTTATCTATCACTCTCTCCTTTCCTGCCTGTTCTCATTAAGACCTAGAAGGGAAATAGGCTACTCGGATTCTCCAGCGGCCTCCTGGCTGCTATTGAGGTTCACAGCACAGTATTTAAATCCTGTTAAATAACCTATTTTTCACGGGCAATCACAACCAGGTTAGTAAATTCCCCACATGCTCACTCTTTAGGCAAAACCCACATCCCAGGTCCACAGAAAATTGGCCATTGTCCTTTAATGGTGGAACTAAACAGAGCAAATGGTTGCACTTTAAAAGAAAGTTGTTCCTATTCAGGCAAAAAGTTCAGCCTACTGTTCTGGAAATTTCCAGTTCAGGGCCCATTTCTCTCCAGGTATAAAGAAGAAAATAAGCACCCTTGCAAGGCAAGTGATTGATTTCAGTCGGCATGTTCAAGGTTCCTGCTGATGGCTGGCTCTTGGACTCTTAATCGGTGGCCCTGGCCAGGTGGGGGCAGGGGGGGTCCCATCTCTGGGATTTCAAACTGGCAACTTCTTGGCTGTCACATTACTCTGAGGCCCAGAAGGACTATTCCTTTTTTCACGTGACTGAAGATGGAGAGGCCGGGGAGCAGTTACTCATTGTTTCCTGAATCTCAGTGGCTTTGACCTTGGCTTCTGTCAGGACCACCACCACCACCATCTCCATGCCTTTACTGAAGCACCACTGTGTATATGGCTCCACATGAATGTATCATACGCATTAATACACTGCTGTGTACGTGGACTACTGGTGGGCGAGTGCTAGGAGGTGTCTGGGTGTGCATGCACTGGGGGGTTCCGGAGCATCGGTTGTTGTTTCTGAGGGTGGTGCAGAAAATGCACACACTGCCAGGTCCCTGCTGGATGGTCCAGGTTTCAGCCATTAGTTTTTGTTACACCCAGCACCCCCCAGAAATGGCACCACCTCCCCCCATTTGCCCAGAACCAGTCATATCTTGTGAATCAGTCATCTCTTGCGGTGTAGCAAATAATCCCAAACATGGTGGCTTAAAACAGCAATCATTCATTCAGTCCTGATTCTTCAGGTGGTCAGTTTAGGCTGGGATCAGCTCCTACTGATGGGGACCAGGCTTCTCTGAGTTCAGTAGCTCAGAGAAGGGCTCAGGGGCAGCCAGCTGTCCTAGGATGGCTCTAGGTCACGCTGGAATCACTGAGGCCCCTCTCCTGTCGTGTCTCATCTTTCATGGGCTAGTCCAGGCTTGTCCACAGGTGATCTCAGGGTTCAGAAAGCAAGAGCGGAAGCTTCATAGCTTTAGAAATGAACATTGTCGCTTCTACCACATTCTGTGGGCAGAAGCAAGACATCGGGCCAGTTCAGATTCAAAGGGTGGTAAAGTAGTTTGAACTGTGTCCCTCCAAAATTCATGTCCACCCGGAACTTAAGAATGTGACCTTATTTGCAAATAGTGTCTTTGCAAATGTAATTGAGTTAAGATTTTTCCAGATGAGATCATCCTGGATTTAAGTTGAGCCCTAAATCCAACAACAAGTGTCCTCATAAGAGGAGGAGAAGACACAAAGATACATTGCGAAAGACACATGAAGTAGGAGGCAGAAATGGGAGAGACGCAGCTACAAGCCAAGGAACACCAAAGACTGACAGCAGCCCCCAGAAGCTAGGAAACATGCATGGGGTGGATTCTCCCCTAGAGCCTTCAGAGGGAGCATGGGCCTGCTGACACCTTGACCGTGGACTTCCATCTCCAGAACTGTGAGAGAACAAATTCTGTTGTTTAAGCCATCCAGGTTATGGTAATTTGTTACAGGAGCCTTAGGAATTGAAGGTAAGTGGGAGACGACTCCATTTTTCACTGCAAAGTCACGCTGTGAAGGGCGAGGATGTGGGGAGGTGGGAGAAATGGCGCCACATTTGCAATCTTGCACCTCGGTTTACGAGCCCCCGCTCTGTTCCTGGCAGGTACTTAAACCAAAGAGCAGCCCCAGGATGCCAGGCGCCAGACAGGCACCGCGCCCAGGGGGTGCTGTTGCGCCCCAGGCTCCTCAGGAGGTGCGCTTCCCAGTACCGACACCCCGACGGCTGCCGATCCCTCACCACATCTGGCTCCAAATTGCCTCCAACTCAGAAGGGACACCAGGAGGCGACCAGCCTGGAGACCGAGGCCACCTGCATGCTAGGTATGGCATCTTCAATGCCTCAGGCCCAAGTGGCCCGAGATGACCAGACCAGACCCCTGCCCCTGGCTGTCCGCTGTGCACAGGGCAGAGAACATCTTTGGGCTGACTCGGTCTTCATGCTGGAGAAGATGTTTGGCAGTACCTTGCCCTCATTCCACAGGCATCTCGGAGGGAAGCTGGCTCTCTTGGGAGTTCAGACTGTAGCTCCCATAGTCCTAGCCCATGTCTTTTCTAAATACCCACCTGGCGTCCATGCTCAGCGTGGTGCAGAGGGGGCTGGATGGCTGATCCCTGCCCTTGAGAGCTGGCACCGTCACTGAGGCTGTTGAGATGGGCTGGGGGGACAGGCACCGCCAAGCACCCAGGGACGGGGGCACAGATGGTCATGCCCCAGGCATTGGCCCCTGCATGGCCCATGTCCAGGCTTCCCCCCTGCAGGGCCTGGGTCTTCCCTTTCTCCTTCCAAATTCCTAAAAGTTGCTTGAAGTCAGGCAGTGGGTTTCAGTGTCAGGGTGATAAGCAAGGTTGGCAAGAAGCTGCTTCCAGGAGCTTTCCTACCACTAGGGAAACAGATCAGTAAACAATCACATCTGGTAGACGTGCTCAAAATAAAAAGTTGCTTTGGGAGAGGACAACCAGCGTGGGGGTGGAGTTGGGGTGGGAAGGTGGAGTCTGAGCTGAGACATGAGGAACAGGGGTGTACTGGGTTCAGTAATGTCCCCCAAATTCATGTTCCTCCCAGAACCTCAGAATATGACCTTATTTGGTAGGCTTGTTGCAAATGTAATTAGTTAAGATGAGGTCATAATGAAGTAGGATGGGCCCTTAATTTAATAGGACTGGTGTCCTTCTAAGTAAAGGAGAAGAGACACAGCCATGCCCAGGAGGAGGACAGCTGTGCAATGATGGCAGAGAGCAGGGTGGTGCCGCTGTGGGCCAGGGATGCCAAGGATTTCCAGCGTCCACCAGACGCTGGAAGAGGCAGGAAGGGTCCCCACCTAGGGCCTTCAGAGGGTACGTGACACCTTGATTTCAGACTTCTGGCCTCTAGAACTGTGAAAGAATCCATTTCTGTTGTTTCAAGGTCCCCATGTCGTGGCATTTTGTTATAGCAGCCACAGGAAATTAACCAAGGGGGAGGAGCACTCCAGGCAGAAGGGGGAGAGTACAGATGCCTTTGGAGAAAGTTGCCAGGCCTGTTGGAGCGGCAGAAAGGCAGCTGGGTGGGGAGCCGGCGAGCAGCCGAGATGGTCCAGGGATGAGGTTGGTACCTGGCCACAGGGTCTGTGGGCCACAGTAATGATTCGTCTTTAATACTAAGAACAATGGGACATCATCAAAGGATTTTAAAAGAAGGAAGAAACACGACTGGGAGTTCATTTTTAAAGATCACGTCAGATGCTATGTGAAGAGGATTGGGAGGAGACAAGAGTAGAGGCAGGTCAGCCGCTTTGGGAAACTGCGAGGAGCCCCTCAAACGCTCCACCACAGGGGTGCTGTGTGACCCAGCAGCCCTCTCCTAGTGGTACCCAGGAGAAGTGGGAACACCTGTCCACATGCATGTTCCCAGCAGCATGCTTCAGAAGAGCCAACAGGTGGAAACAACTCAAATGCCATTGGCTGATGAATGGGTGACCAAAACATGGTCTAGCCATGCGATGGGATGCTATTGGACTGTAAAAAGGAATGAAGCTCTGGCACATGCCACAGAGTGAAGGAACCTGGTAACACCTGCTAAATGAAAGGGGACAGCCACAAAGACCACGAGTTATGTGATTCCATTTACAGGAAATGTCCAGCACAGGCAGATTCACAGAAACAGGAAGTATTCTAGTGGTTGTTTAGGGCTGGTGGGTGGGTGACAGCTAAAGAGATGAATGCGGTGGGACTGGGGTGGGACGATCAAAGCTTGAATGTGAACACCGTAAGGCCGGAGGATTTCAGCTCTGGATTCAGTGAGACTGAATAACGACAATGGAATGCTGGGGGTAAAAGGTCTTACACCAAGCTTTATTCTCATGGTGGCAGGTCGAGCGCTAGAATCACATCCACTTCAGCCTCCACTTCCGCACTGGGTAGAGGTCTTTATATAGCAACACAGACATTAATGGCTCATTGCCAATGCACATGTAAGCATGCACCTGTGTGACAGGCCAATTATTATACCATCGCTCGTGTGTAGTGGGCAAGTAGATTAGGGTCAGGTGGGGATCCTGGCCATGGGAACTTCCATTTTTCCTACAATACTAAATTTTAAATGACCCAAGTGGAAATGTCAGAGAGACAATAGACTATAGAGGAGCATACCGTCTGTGGGCTGGAGAAACGAAATTGTATGTAGAAGTGTTTAGAGCAACAAGATTGGCTGAAATCTCCTAGAAAATATTCAGGAAGAAGATAAGAGAACTCAGGCCACTTGGGAATTCTAATACTATGAGGTTGGGTAGAGGAAGCAGAGAAGAAAGCAAAGGAGACTTTGAGAATGCAGCCAGAGAAGGAGGAATATGGGGTCTCAGCAAGAAATAACAAATGCTGGTGAGGATGCGGAGAAAGAGGAACCCCTCCTACATTGTTGGTGGGAATGTAAATTGATGCAACTGTTGTGGAAGGCAGTATGGAGGTTCCCCCAAAAAAACTAAAAATAGAAATACCATTTGACCCCAGTAATTCCATTCTTAGGAATTTACTGGAAGAAAAAAATCCCTGATTTGATAAGACATATGCACCCCTATGTTTATTGCTGCATTATTTGCAATAGCCAAGATATGGAAGCAACCTAAGTGTCCACAATAGATGAATGGATAAAGAAGATGTGGTATATATACACAGTGGAATATTATTCAGCCATAAAAAGAAAAGAAATCCTGCCATTTGCAACAACATGGATAGATCTAGAGAGTATTATGTTCACTGAAATAAGCCAAGTGGAGAAAGACAAATACCATGTGATTTCACTTATTTGTGGAATATAAAAACAGAGCAAAACAGAAGGAACAAAATAGCAGTAGACTCATTGACACCAAGAAGGGACTAGTGTTTACCAAAGAGGAGGGGTTGGGGAGAATGGGGAGAAAGGAGGAAAAGGGGTTAAGGGGCACAGTAATTAGCAATCACAACTGTGGGGAAGTTGGGGTTCCTATGGCCAGGATCCTCACTGAATTTAAACCACCTGAGGATGTAACTGGCCTGTTGCTAGGCTACCGCTTCCACACCTTTAGGCAATAAGCTATGATAGCACTATACAGAGAGCTCGGCCCAATGCTCTGGGCGGAGGTAGAGATGCTAGTGCTCGACCTACCAACCTACTGCGGGGAGAACAAGCCGGGTAATAAGCCTTTCACCCCAAAGAAACGTTCTACTGTCATTTCTTTGGTCACAGTGAATCCATAGTGCCGGGGGCTGAAACCCATCAGCAAGACAACAATATAGGGTGGTCACGGAGACGGTAGTACAGCACAGAGAATATATTTAATGATTCTGTAACATCTTACTACATTGATGGATAGTGACAGCACTGGACGGGGTGAGGACTTGATAATACTGGTAAATGTTGAACCACTGTGTTGTGTATTTGAAACCAACATAAGATTGTATATCAATGATACTTTAATTTAAAAAAATACAGTCTTGATGAAAAAAAAAAGAATACGGGGTCTCAGAAGCTGAAAGACAGGCTGTAATCACCAGTGTGATGCTGATGTGAGCATCAGGGTTCACAGCTGTGCCCAGTATGTTTGGCAACGTGGAGGTTGTTAAAGGCCTTGATTAGGGTGATCTCAAGAGTGGGGAAAGAAGCCAGATTAAAATGAGTCAAAAGCTAAAGAAAAGGGACTCAGACGCTTGCCCACCCACACTTGGAGAAGACTCGGTCACGACAGCCACGAGGTGAAGCAACCCCAGCGCCCACCAGTGGATGAATGGATGAACAAGAGGCGGTCTGTCCATACGACGGGATACTATCCAGCCTAGGATGAACCTTGAAAACATGATGCTAAATGAAAGAGACCAGACCCAAAAGGCCACATACTGTATGACTCTATTTGTAAGAAGTTTCTAGAATAGACAAGTTCATAGAGAAAGTAGGATAGACTTGACCAGGGTTTAATGGGAGGGAAGAATGGGGAGTTATTACCTAAAAATGACAGAATTTGCTTGGGAGGATGAAAAAGTTCTAAAAATTGGCAGTGGTGATGGTTGGACATTGTCAATGTACATGATAACCCTGCATTGTGCACTTAAAAATGATTAAAATGGTAAATTTTATGTATATTCACCACAATAAAAATAGGTTTTAAAAAGTGGATGAGAATTGACAACATGGAGACAATGAGTATAGGGTCACCCTTTGAGAAGTTATGCTCTGAAAGGAAGCAGACAGGAGAGCAGAAACTCCGAGGAGGTGGGGAGGCCAGGGAAGGATTCCCAAGAGCTAGTGCGCAGACAGAAGGAGATGAAGCATTTTGCGTGGAAGAGAGGGAAGGGTCAAGGTCCCTTCAAAGTCCACTGATAGGATCCGTGTGTGCGGCGAGGGTGGGGAGCTTTGAGGGGGACAGAGACGTAAACAGGGTGGTTTGGGACCCAGGGGAGGAAAATGGGGGATATGTCTGAGAGGCATCCTCTGTACTCATTGCAGAAAGAGGCAAAGTCAGCAGCTAAGACGGACAATCCAGGATGGGCGGCAGGTTAGGGGAGAAAGACAGTGGCTCCAAGAAGCCCTGAGCAGGCGATCCCTCAAGGACAGGAAGTCATTCCAACCCACAGGTGCCTTTCTTACGTGTGTATTTCATGCAAGGCTGTAGAATGAGAACAGGCTTATTCATCTCAAAGAGACTGTTCTTGCATCTGGAAAACACAGAGGAAACCCCCTCCCTCATAACTCAGACTCTACCCTGGCAGGGAGGGAAGGGACAAAGAGGCAGCCCGGGGGCACAGGATTGAAGGAGGCACTGACCCTGAGGGTCCTGTGGGGCTGCCCTGAGAGGGAGGTGCCTCCTTCAATCCTGCGCCCTGGGCACCTGCTAGCCTGGCCCTGGTCCCAGCCTTCCATCCCTGCTGGTAGCCTCCCCAGGCTTCTCCTGCCCCCTGTCAACAGGGACTCTCTCCAGCCAGCTGTGGCCAACCTGCATTTGCCATTTGGGCTACTGTTTTCACAGCTGGCTCAAGGATTCCTTTTCCAAGCTGGAAGCTGCTGAAGGCAAGGATTTGGTTTCTCTCTCCTCCAGATGTGCTGGCAGAGAGGCAGGATGGGCTGAGGTCTCAGGCGCCCAGGCTATTCCCAAAGGGCCTTCCAGCCCCTTACCAAACAGCAGGACACTTAGCTTCAATTTTTTCTTCCCCCACTGGCCATGTCGTTTTGCACCCACCTCCCCTAAGACCCCCTTCCTGTGCTTGGATCCTTTGGGCACAGTTAGACTTTGAGAAACCTCTCCTTTCATAATGCCAGGTTCAGCCTCCTCACTCAGGACCACCCCACTGAGATTGGGCGGCCCTCCCCTCCCAGCAGACGGCCCTGTCACCCACGGCCAGCTCTGCCCTAAGCCAGGCTTCCTCCCCTCTGCACCATGTGCATTTGGAGCCAGGTCCTTCTGGGCATTGGGGGCCGTGCTGTGTAGGGCAAGGTGGTTAGCAGCATCCCTGGCCTCTCCGCACTGGAGGCAGCCCACCCCAGCTATGACCACCAACCTCTCTCCAGACCTTGCCTCTGGTCTCAAGGAACCAGTGTGCAGACTGAAGACCCTGACCTCCAGCTTCTCCTCTATCCTCCAGAGAAGGTCTCTCCCTGGGTAGACCCAGAGCTTAGCTGTCACTTCCTGAGTCCCCTCTCTCTTTCAAACAGTTCTCTAATTGCTTCATTTGCATAAGCTTCCTCTGGGGGCAGTGGCTGGACTCCCTGGCCTGGGTCTGATGCCTCCCAGGCCTGGGTCTGATGCCTCCCAGGCTTTCTCCCCCTGGCCGGCCAGCCAGGGGCATGCGTGCCCCTTCCCTCCCTGCCTTTGGTGGAGCTGGCCTGGCAGTGGGTGGTTGCATCCTGGAGACCTGGGCACCCGGGGGCTGGGGGTGGGGTCCCAGCAGATACCAGTCCTCTGCTTCCTGTTTTCCTGGCAAAGATCCAGCCGGTGGTTCTCCAACTCTGAAGCAGTAGCTCTCGACTACGGATGCACATTTTCATTACTTTTTAAAAAACGCTGATGCCTGGTGCCCAGCCCGGGCACTGATTTACTTGGTCTGGGGGTGAGGCCCAGGCATGGGTGTTGCTAACACTGCACTGAGTCGCTGGTGTGTGGCTCCGCATGGGTAAGGATATCCCAGGGGACTCTTAGGGTCAGGTTCCTGCCCCCAAGAGATTCTGCTTCTAGAAGTCTAGGGTAGGGTCCAGAATCTCTAACAAAACAGCCCTCAAGGGGATCCCAGTGTAGGTAGCTGGAGAAACAGGACCTGGCCTCGGGGTCTCCACCCTTCACCTTCATGAGTCTCTGCTCCCCACTCCCGCAGTGCATTTCTTGAGGCACGACTGGAGTCAGCAGCCCAGTGAGTGTGTGGGCCAGGTGTGAGGTGTGCACAGGACCGAGGCATTATAAGTACGGGCTATCCCTGCTCAGCCAGGCTGGGGCTGGTCCTGGAAGGCACAGGAGTGAGCAGGGTGGTGTGGACTGAGGTCAAGGGCTCGGGGCTGGGGGCCATCTCTGCTCAAGGCTTTTCTCTCCCTGCTCTGGCCCCGAGCCCCAGGGCCACTCAGGGAGGTTGGGGCCTGAGCCTGACTCCTCCCTGCTCCCTCCACTGCCCTTCTTAAGGGCTTGTGGAAACTAGAGGACGCCAGACTGACCCCTGTGATCCTGGGTCCCTCATCCGGGTCCCCTGGAAAAGGTGAAGGAGAGTCAGGGATGGGGGTGTTCCAGGAAAGGCCCGTCCTGGGTGACGTCCAGGACCAGGTGCCCTGGCAGGCCTGTCACCTTGCAGGGTCCAGACTGCCGTGTCAGAGAGAAGCAGAAAGAGCCGTCTGCTGGACGAGACCAGGCAGGCTCCAGGGCGGTGATTAGGTCCACTTCGGATCATTTCTGCCCTGTCATCAGGCCCTGGCTGTGTGAGTCGGTTGTGAGCTGATGGTGTATTCTGGGAGCCGGTTGTGGAAGCTACCGTCCATCCCTCCTGCTCTGGGGCAGCTGCTCCCCTCACCGGCTCTCTCCTTGTCCCAGAAGCCAGGCCTGGGGCTACTGGGAACCTGCTTGCTTTCAGGTGCAAAAACGGAGGTGGCCCGGAGCCACAGCGCACCCTCTAACGCCAACACTGGTTTGCTGCAGACGTCTCAAGCTCTATCCTCACCCCAGAGAGAGGACACCATCCTGGCCAAGCTAGGCTTTGGGCCGGACTCCAAGCTCTGCTCCACACCACCTGTGTGACTCTGAGTATGTGTTTCAACCTCTCTGTGCTTCAAGTGTCCTCATCTATAAATGCAGATCATAATAATCGTACCTACCTCTTAAGGTTGCCGCAGGGGGTAAGTCTGGCTGTTTAATTTATTTGACAAATACTCATTGATTGTTTACCACAAGCTGATACTTTCCTAGGCAGTTTATAAAAGTCAGGCCATTCGTAGTGACCCTGATGAGGTAGGTCCCACATTTTATACATAAAAAAACTGATCACAAAGGAACAGCTAGTAAGCAGTAGAGGTGAAATTCGAACCCAGGCTCTGGCTCAAGGGTCCCAGCTAACTCTTACATTCCCCGCGGACACCCGATACCAGATAGCAGCAGGCGTCCAACTGGGTCACATATCAATTTGCATTATCACTAGACCTCAGCTGCAGGAGGGTGGCAGATGGTGGCTCTGATCTGTCATTAGCTGTGGGCCTTCTTCAGGCTCCGCCCCCTTCCTCTCCCCCAGGGGCCACCAGCTCTGGGCAGGTCCTGCTCTCTGGTCCCCTAAGTGGTAGGCTCGGAGAGTGCTCACTTCACCTGGGTGCTGTGCAGGTGCACAACAAGGCTGTTCTCTTCCTCCTGGGCTCCTCGCCTCTCTGCAACCTCCCTGCAGCCCCCACCGCCATCTTCCCTAAAGACATGTGAGGTGGTTTGCAAAAACACCCTCCACACAGCAGAATGGCATAATGGTAAAATGCTTAAGAGAAAGGCAGTGTTACTGCAACAAATGGCAGTGACAAGAGGGAGCTCTTTGGAGGCTGGGGGCGAGCCAGGCAAGGACTGAGGACTGTGCTTGGAAAGAGAGGGGATTTCCAGGGTCCTGGTGGGGAAACCAGGCGGCCCCATCCTCAGGCTGAGCCATGTTTGCGCCCCCTCCTTTCCCCGGGGGTGGGGTGGCCGGGTTGAGGTGGGATTTATCTGCTGATAAGGGGTCTTGGGAAGGGGAGAAGCCACATGATTCAGCCTTCCGCCCTGCCTGCCTCTGGCTTTAGAGAAGGTTTCAGGAAGCTGAAAGTCTCTCTCTCCTGTCTTTGTTTCCCTTTCTCCCTTCTTCCCTCTCTCTTCTGCTCCTCCTCTTGTGTCATGTTGGAAAACGCTCCCAGCATCTTGACCCTTGGTGCTGCTCAGGAAGAAGGGAGACCTGGGAACAAGCCAGCGCCTCCTAGGAGTCCACTCTGCCCTGCTCTTTCATTTCCTGGTGGGCAAAGTGGCTTTTTTCTCCTTGGAGGGAAGGTGAGCCTGTCCCTTTAGATTCTCAGCAGGTGCTGCCCTCTCTGTGTTCTGGGCCTGAACTCCTTAGACAAGCCATGCACATCAGAGCAAAAGAAAGCCTGGGTACCCAGGACAGCACACAGGCAGAGAGATTCCTGGGAAAAGCAGGGAGCTCTCTCCTGGCCTCAGGGGTAGACGACCTGCACGGTTGCACCTAGTGCCCCGACTTAGACGGGCACTTGCCGGGTATAAGGCACCGCTGTTGCTCCCTTGAAATTTTGAATCATTTTTTCAAGAGAAACTGCATTTTCATCTTCCAGTACCTCCCGTCCCCATACACAAGCTATAGGCCAGTCCTGCCTGGGAGTGTCAGCAACCCACAAGCCTAGGGCACTGACATTAAGGGCATCCATCCTCTTCCCCCTTAGATCAGCATGTTTTCAGCACAGCCTCTCAACGGTAGCACTGTTGACGCTGGGGCCGGATTATTCTGTGTGTTGTGGGGGCTGTCCTCTGCCTTGGAGGATATTTATCCCTGGCTTCCACCCACTAGATGCCAGGAGTACCAATCCATCTGGGATCTGACAACCAGAAATGTCTCCAGACATTTCCAGGCGTTCCCTGGGGGAGGCGGAACCATCTCAGGTCTTACAGGCTCTAGCTTTGGGCCCCCGGCAGGGAGAGAAGTAGAGAGGTGAGCTCTTCAGGTTAACACAGAAACTTTCTTCCTGGTCCTCCTCCTTGGCTCACTCTGACATCACTGCCATTAGGAAGTAACTGAAGAAGATGCCGTATCTTCTGGACTCATGAAGAGCCTGCCACATTTCTGAAGATCCCGAGGAATATTCCCAAAGGTTGGGGAAGAGGTAGAGAGGAAGTTCCCAGAGATCTGGACTCCCTCTCCTCCCTCTCCTGAGCTTCTGTGCATGCTTTCCTTCTCAGACTCCTGCATCAAGGTGGCAGATGGAAACCAGCGGGCTTTCGGGTCAGAAGCAGCAGGTTTAAATTCCACCCACCAGCTGTGTGACTTTGAGCTAGTTTCATAACCTCTCTGAGTCTGATTTCTCATCTACAACCCATTGCTAATAATACCTGGGGAGTTCAAAGATCAGAGAAAACGTGTGTAAAGCCCCTGGCATGGGGCTTGATGTCTGGCAGCTATTAGGGTTTTTTTCTAACTAACTATGAACAAATCCCTGACCTCCTGGAGCCCTCATTTATCCTCGCTTGGGCCACAGGAAAAACAGCTGACTCCCCCACGGGGCAGGGAGAGCTGGGGAAGAAGACTGAGTAAGACCAGGAGCATAGCAGAGGCTTGTCTGAGGAGAGGACCTTTTCATGCTTTTGCAAGTAATTAAAAACTGTTTGGTCTCCCGCGGTTCCGCGGTGAAAGCGCCTTCACAAAATTAGCTTCAAAGAAAGGTGGTGGCCTTCCCCAGATGTTTATGCCTGAATCTCTGCCTGTAGTGTTTAAAACTCCCCATTAAGAAGCTACTGGGGCTGCCGGCAAGGCCGGGCCCACTCTCTCCTTGAAAGAGATCAGATCCTCTCTCAGAAATGTGATTTTAATTGTGATTGTTCTTATTCATCTTGAAAGTCATTTGAGGCCATAAATCCACTTATCCTGCCTCACTCTCTCAATTCTATGAGGATTAAAGTGATTGAAAAAAAAATCATTATTTCTGAACATAGGTAAGGAGCTGGGGCTTTGAATTTGGGTAAGCACTTACTCACGCAAAGGAAGGGCCTGGAAGCGGGGGTTAAGGGCTCCAGGTGGGCTTTAGAGGTCTCTGTGGGCTCAGCTGGAGTGTGCTCAGGCCTTTCAGATACTGCTGGGTGTCTAAAAGAAACACAGTTCTGCCCTCGAGGAGTTTACAGTCTAACGTTTTTAGGGAATGGGTGCCGATCAGTTCTCCTACTCCACATAAAGCAAAGTACAATAGAATCTTCCAGAGAGAGGTGAGTTGGAAGGAAGAAGCTTCATTCTTACAAATTTCAGAGCCAGCAGAGTCCTGCCTGAAATGTCCTTCCCCATATCCACCTTCTCCTTTAGTTGCAAGAATAACTCCTCTTTATTCTTCAAAATCCTGAGGAAGTGCCACTGCCTCTGGGAAGCCTTCCAGGAATACTCCCAAAGGCATGAGTGAATCTCCCGCTCTGCACTGAATTTATTTACTGGTACTATTTATGTCTGTCTCCCTGTTCATTTATTAGTTTAAAGGATAGGGTTTTTTTTTTTGTCTCACTCTACCTTTGGTCTTTGTCTGACAATTGACTTTGGCTACAGAGCCTCGTAGAGATGGGAGCTGGACCCGTGGCCTCTGGAGGTCCCCCTATCTTCCTGAAGACTCAGAATTGTTCTTTCTCCACAAGATGAGTACTTCGGCCATTTAGTGAGGAAAGTGACAGGATAATTTTCGGACCTTAATATGCAAACTGATATTTTTCTCAGTGGTTAATGATTAAAGAGCAGCCCAGCCTCTCTGGGCACAGGAGGAGGAGGGCTCTGTAGCTCCCATGCTTCATAAATGGCTTTAAAGGTTGAGATAGCCCAAGCCTTCACAATTAAATATTACACGTTAATCTGGGCATGATCTCTCTCCAGCACTTCCTCTGAGCCCTGCAGGGCTAATTCACCGAAGCCTCAGGGAGGCCCCAGCCTCTGCAGAAAATGGAAATTGAATGTTCTCCTTCACCTGAGGTTGGGCATTGAAAGTGGCCATATGCTAATGGAGACAACCCGCTGACCTTGAGGGGCATTGCGGGAACACCCTGTGCTCTGTCAGTGGGTTGTCACCGCCCATGGGCTCTCACTGGATCAGTTCCCGTATTCCCAGGACCACAGGCAGGTCTGCCAGCGGGACTGTTGTAATCGGTTGAGGCCGATTTGATGACTCATCACACCATAATACCAGAATGAGTGGGAGTAACTCCAGCGAGCTCTGTCACTCCAGGGTCTGAAAGTATTGATTATGTCAAGAGTCTGTTGAGTGGGGCTGTCCACGCTACTCACCATGATTAAATCAACTCTACCTTTGCTCATGTTGTTGAAACCTGCAATTCTAGAACTTTCCACGGTTCCACCTTCAGCCAACAAGACCTTCCTTGAAACTCAGAAGTGTGAAAGCCTCAGCTGCAGGACGGGGGGTACTGCAGTTGCTTCTGGACTGTTCTGGACCTGGATGGGTTATGCCTTCCTTAAGAAGCACTTGTTTTGTAAGGTCTGCTAGGGGATGGGTACAAAGAGCTATCGTTGGTTGAACACCAAGCCAGGTCTTCTCAGACTTTCACCTGAGAATGAGCCACTTGGGAGTCAGCTGTTAGGTGCAACTCCAGAATCAGTAGGTCCGGGGCGAGGAACAGGGGTCTACAAACATCATTTCATCCCTCCTTGCTGCAACCCTACTCAGAGAGAACAGGGACTGGAGGTTCACGAGCACCTTTTATGTGCCAGGTGGTGTGATCAGCCAAGCTGGTGCTGCTCAGGACTTGCAGTGGGCAAACCAGGACCAGATGGTCACTCACGAAATACAATTTAATGTTTATGGCCTCTTAGCAAATGGGGAAACTGGGGCCTGCAGGGGTTAAGGAGAGGGAAGCCCAAGGGAGGAGAGGATTGTGGCCTCGGAAAGACACGACAGCCTTTCCGTAGATCTGCGCAGATCTGTGTTAGGATGGCTGCCGTTTTGTGTTATTCTTCCTATGGTCTGAAAATGCAGTATTAGGGTGACCTCTGATTCTGGGGCATTAGATAAGTCTGTAGGCACTGAGGCTTGTGGTGGTGAGAGACGCTTTTGCTCTGGTAGAGAATTTGGGGCCTCGTTCCTCAACCCGAAATTCAGTGTATGAGCATTGCTCCAGGAGGCTGATTCACATCCAGCTGCCCAGAGCCTGGAAGTCAAGCAAAGCACCTGATGCTGATACTCAGGTGACCCCGAGGTAGGGGACATCTCTCGTGGGGAAACCCTGCCCACGCATGTCCAGGCAAGGAGAGATGCAGCCACATGGACCAGAGTAACCTCAGAACTCCTGGTTATCAGAAAGCAGAGCCTTTATTGGATTTTCAAATCATAAATGGCATTGTGCAGCTGAGACATACTCCCTGTCCTCCAAAACATTTGGTATTGACTCATTCTTGGGGACACCACGGAACAAAATATTACAACCGTTTGGGTAAACAGGAAGTAAATTTTCTTAAGTGTCTTACCTTGGGGTGGACTAGATGCCTGGTCTGTGAAATCTCACTTGTTCTTCCATCAACCCAAATAGCTAGACCTTAGTACTGTTCCCATTTTAGAGCTGAGTAAACGCAGAGTGGTCCATGAATCTGTTCAAAGGTGCACATGTGTGATCTAGCAAGGACTGAAATCCATCCAGCTCGTGTTCTTTCCATGTGTCTCTTTAACTCCAACATACCACTGTATGTACTCACTGTCAACACTTGACCCATTTGTCTGGACTGGTTAAGTCTAGCCCTGGCAGGGGTGCCCAGGCGGGCAATGAGAGACCCCAGTGCTCTTGCATGCATGCCTTCATTTGTCCACTCATCACACACTGCTACTGAGCACCATGCTCGGCTCAGGCCTCCCAGGCCTCACCCATGCTCCTTGCTGCCTCTACCTCATGTGAACTATGAGCTCACACATGACACCAGGGACTTGCCCAAATGCTGTGCTTAAGAGACTGAACCAAATTTCAGCCTGGCGTGTGCCTGCAATAGTCTATGTCCCTAAGGTGACCTCTGTCACTCCAGGGTCTGAAAGTGTTGATTATGTTAAGAGTCTGTTGAGTGGGGCTGTCCACGGTACTCACCATGATTAAAGGTGTTGAGTTCCTGCTCAAGAAAATGTAATGCTGCCCAACTTTGTTCTGCATTTTCCAACCTCCCTGCATCCCCTTTATTCCCTCTCTGATCTCTCTTTAAAATCCTCGGTCACCTTTGTCTTACCTGGAGTTGAGCTCAGTTTATACTGGGGAAATCACCTGAATAAAATTTGTCTTCTTGCCTTGAACAAGATGTTTTCCTTTGACACTGGCTTTCCTTAGAACACAGAGATGAAGTCAGAGAAGGCTCTGGAAAGTGAACGAGGGTCTTGGACTCCACGTAAAGGAATTTGGAACTCATGCTGTGGCGAGAGGGGGGACTAATTTTGCCTGTGAAGCTGTGGGAAACAAGTTAACATTCTCTCTCCTGAGAGCTTGGGATATTAACAAGAGCCAGTAGGTCCCACAAGGCTTCTCGCTCTGCATTAATCACCTTGATTTCCAAGAGTTCTTCAGATGATGTGGTTCTGAGCCCCTCTCCACCCTGGTTGTCTCCATCCTGGATCTTCTTAAAATGTTCTTGAATGGTTCTTCTGTGTGGCAATATATGTTAAAGCTCTTCTAAGTCTGACCTTCACAAGGAAGGCAGTCTGCAACAGGAAACACATGTATTAACTCAAACATGAAAACTGGATTAACAGAAAAGTGGTTAAAGGGTTAATCAACCTGCAACAGCTTTCGGTGTGTCTGCTCAGCACCCCCTATCTACAGCCTGGTCATGGGCTGCAGTCTGACTATAGGATCTGAGTGATATAGTCCTGGCTTCTTTTCTAAGAGGCCAGGCTAAGCCATGAGACGCCATTCCTGGGATCTTCATACTGAGGCTGGGTGAGAGACCCCATCTTTCCTCTTGGGTCTCCTTGAAAATGAGGTAATACTAAAGTTTCCTGTGGCCATATTCTGCAGCAAGAAAGAAAGCTCATTTGCCCTAGAAGAAAAAGGAGTCCATAGGCAAACAAGACCCTGAATTAAGAGATGGAGAAGGGTCTTGATTTAAACAATAATAACAGCTACTTTTAATCCAAGAAACATCTAGTATTTCTGATTCTCAGTGATTTGGGGTAGAGGGAACCACGGGGGCTTATTAACAAAGTGGACTATGAAAAAGTCTTTAAACAAAAGATGGTCACCTGTAATTCTGCCCTGGGAAGGAGGTACAGGGCAACTTTCAGCTGTTGGTTGCAGCTACTTTTGTCCCGGGATGGCTTGGATTTCCCTTTATTGAGATGGATCCGTTTGGGAGGCGAGGGCTTGTCCTAGGCAGGGGAGAAAATCTCAGTTTAGTAAATCTCAAGGTAATACCAAGAAACTGCTTTCAAAGGGAGCTCAGAGGTTTGCAGGAGGTAAGACATAGTCTGCATAATCAGGGGTTACACAAATCTGTGTCTGACAACCCTGACTGTACATTAGTTACCTAGGAAACTTAAAAAAAAAAGCCCCTTTCCTCACCAGGCAGATTTAATTGGTTGAGGGTAGAGCCCAGACATTGAATATTTGAAAAGCTCCCCAGGGGATTCTCATGTGTGGTCAAGGTTAATATTGAGCCAGCAGTTCTCAGACCTCAGCAAGCATCAAATTCACTTGGAGGGCTTGTTAAACTGCTGGGCTCTACTTCCAAGTGTCTGATTCACCACTGGGTTTGGGCAGGAGCCCCTGAATTTGCCTTTCTAACAAGTTCCAGGTTGACACTGCTGTTCTGAGAACCACTGACTGTAAGTGTGATTAGGAAGTTCAGCATAAATTAAGAAAGTTCACTGATGTTTTTATTTTTTTAAAGAGTTGACTATCACTATTGACATACAGTAATTCATAATTCTATGTGGGTTTTTTTTTCCTGTTGTAATGAAAAACTATAGTTTCTACTTTTTAAGGAAGGATGATTGGGAGGGACAGGGGTCTAATTTCTCTATTAGCTCTGCCTATAGGGAGCCTGGCTCCTTGACCGACAGAGCCCAGAAAGTCTCTGCTTCCCTGGGGGTAGCTTGCCTGAATTACAGACAAAATACCCACCAGGTAATATGTCTGTGTGTGGGCTTCCGAACCAATCCCTACTGATGGAAACACGAGCATTCCTAAAAATAAATGTCGTGAACATTGGCCATGTTTCAGCTGTCTAGAGCAATTGGACTCCCTTCCTAAGTGACAAGAATCCCCCACTGTGAACTCCAGGGGGTGGCAGGTGACCACCACTTCTGTTTCCAGTGGCTGAGAGGGTCCTGAGGCTGGGGTGGTAAGTGGAAGTCATGCAGCAGCACCTGGCCATCCTGTTCTACCTGCTGTCGGGTTCCTGTTCATTTTCCCAGCCTGATCTCCACCTTTCCCGTCACTTCTAGGAGCCTCCTGCTTTCTTGCAAAGCAATCTCTTTCCATGGAAATTAGTCAGGGTTGGCTTCTGTGGCTTGCTAGTGACAACCCTTCTCATGCACCAAAACGATACCTAATGCGTGAATACCAGGATCGCGGCATCAGAATTTTGATGGCCACGGCACAACAGAGGCAGTGGGCAAAGGGCCTCCCAAAGATACTTGTGACGCACTGTTGCAGAGGAAAGCCCACAGGTAGAGAAGCTTAAGAGGCTGACGGAGGTAACCTGGCCGAAGAGCACGTGACCAGTGTTGCCCATGTAGGGAAGAGGTAATACAATGGGAAGTAGACAGAAAGTGGTTAACTAAGAAGCTGTGCCAGATGGAACATTACTTTGCTGGGGTGGTGGCAGTGATGGTCTAATTAAATCATTCCTGCCTGTTCTCTTTCTCCCTAGGCTGGTAAGAGGATTAGCTTTATTCCCTGTTTCTAATGTTGGTTAAATATCGACAGGGACTTGGAGGAAAGCTATGAGCAAGATGCTATCTCCATATTTCATACAATCTAACGCTACCGATCGTAAGGTGCATCATTATTTTATGTACCAAGAGAGAAAAAGAATGCTGCCAAATAAATTGTTACATTGATTGCAAGTGTGTCCAATTCCAGAAATGTTAAAATACGAAAAAGCTGTGTCTTAGCATCAATAAAATATGGTAATCATGATAAAATACTAATCTCAGCTCTTATTTATGAAGCCCTAGGCCAAGTTCTTTGCCTCTATTTTCTCACTGAATCCCTCAGGAGCTATATGTGGCAGGTGCTCTTATGACCCAGTAAAAGCAAGGCTTAACATTTGAGTAAATTGGTCTCCCAGCTAGTAAATGATGGGTGTTGGATCTTGGACTCTCTGCTTTCCTTGGTGTGAGAAAGGAAGTCTTGTCTCATCTTATGTTGCTAGAAACGTAGATGCTCAATAAATAATTGAAGGTAATGGCTGCCCCTCCAGGTAAAAGACATTCAATTGCTGTTTGATGGTGGGACAAACTGCTTATACCTCTACTGTTCAGTCTTTCTGGAAATGTAAGTACAAGGTAATATGTGAACATGCCCCTTCTGAAAATTTAAAGCACTGCAGTTAAATCCCTTTGACCACTTACCTCAGTCACAATCCTTTCCCAACTTCTCCCCAGAGGTCAACAATACAGCCATTTGGGTTGTATCCTTCTAGAAATTTCTGTGCCTTCATATACCTATGTGGAAACGTGTATATTTGCACATAAATGGAAAACATATCATACTACCGGGGTGTCCCATTCACTTTTAAAAATTAACCTTATTGAGATATAATTTACATAAAATCAAATGTACTCAGTTTCATCAGCTCTGACAAATACATACATCCATGTAACCACAACTCTTATAAAGATACAGAGCTATGCAAACTGTCCTCATGACTGTGCACAGAATCAGATTGTACATAATCAATCTCTGCTCTCCCCACCAGCCCCAGGCAACCTCTGATCTGCTTTCTGTTACCCTGGCTAGTTTTACCTTTTCTAGAATTTCATATAAATGCAATCAGACACAGAATGTACACTTTGGTATATGGCATCTTTTACTCCACATAATGTTTTGAGGTTCATATGATTGTTGCACATACCAGCAATTTCTCCTCTTTTATTGCTGAGCAGAGTTCCATTGTATGGATAGGCCACAACTTATTTATCCATTCTGTTGGTGGACATTTGGGTTGTTTCTAGTTTGGGGCTTCTGCAAATAAAGCTGATGTGAACATTAGCATACAAGTCTTTGTATGGATGTATGTTTTCACTTCTCTTGTGTAAAATAAAAATATGGAAGTGGGATTGTTGGTCCATGTTAGATATATGTTGAGGTGTATAAGAAACTGCCAGATTGTTTCCCAAAGTGTTTGGACCATTTTACACTCCCACTAGCAATGCATGAGTGTTCCAGTTGCTCCACATCCTCACCAGCACTTGGTGTGGTTAGCCATTCTAGTAGGTGCATATAGTGCCATCTCAATGTGGCTTTAATTTGCATTTCCCTGATGACTAATAATGTTGAGCATCTTTTCATGTGCTTTTTTGTTGTTGGGACATGTCTGCTTAAATATTTCCCCTTTTCTTCTATTGAATTATTGTATTATGGAGCTGTAAGAATTCTTTATATAGTCTGGATACAAGTGTTTTGTCATGTATGTATGTTGTAGGTATTTCCTCCCTGCAGCCTACTTTTCATTTTCTTAATGGGGATTTTGAAGAACAGAATTTAAAAAATTTTTGTGCAGTACAACTTACCAATTTTTTTCCTTCAGTTTGTGTCCTAAGAAATCTTTGTCTACCCCAAGATTACAAAAGTTCCCTCTATGTTTTACTCTGGAAGGTTTATGGTTGCAGATTTCTATGATCCATTTTGAGTTACACTAGAAATAAAAATATGACAGATTCTATCTCTATTCAAGGAGGTCATGGCTTAATGTGGGAGACATATAAGCCAAACAACAATCATAATATGGTGTGGAAAGTGCCAGATAGAGGTGTGCATATTCACATCACCTCCTTTAATCACATAGATGTAAGTGACTGCACATAAAAGGCTAATGCTAAAAGGTGTGATCTCACCTTGGTGCCAAATAAGCAGTGTGCTGTGTGAAGTAACGGTGGAGGTTCATTTATTTGTTAGGAGGCCATTGTGATTCTCTACCTCTTTTACTTGGTTTCTAAAACTGCCATCCAAGACAGGGCTCCCAGGACCCTTCATGTTGACAAATCGAGTGGCCGCTTTTCAGTCATTTTACCTGGTCTCGCCCACCCTGTACACTCCATTTTCTGAACCGTCTCTTTCTGCACTTCCAGAGCACCCCATTCCTTTGTCTGTGCCTTATCTGGCCTGTGGCCTCCTCTCTGTCAGCTTCTCATTCTCCCTCTCTCCCTCCCTCCCCCTTCCTCAGGTGTCTTCTCCAGTCTTGTGGTCTTACCTACCATCCACATGCCCAGGACACCCACATTATTCCGTCGCCAGCCCATACATACATTGTTCCCGAATTTCAAACTTGCCTGCCCAGATCCACCCATCTCCATGTGGCTCTCGGGCAGGCATCTCAAACATGTCTGAAGAAGAGCCTCTGTCTCCACCCCTTCCCCACCTTGCTGCTCCCTGACCTCCCGCACCTCAGTCAACGGGATGCATTTCCCGGTGGAACAGGCCTCTTTGGGGGGAGAACCCTGGCTGGGGAGCATTGGTAGGCAGGTTAACACTGGGCGGGCCCGGGGAAAGGGGGTGAGGTCTCCATGACTTTCTTCCCTCTGTTCTTCATCTGGGTACAGCAGTTATGAAGTCCCACGTGGGAAGAAGAATTGGGCTTCCAGCCCTCAGGCCCTCATTGTTGTTCTGGGGTGTCTTGAATACCCGAGACATGGGCCAGCACTTTCATTATGCTGGTCTGCCTCCCCATGGCACGGACAACCTGAGGTTCTTGCATGGGAATGAAGTGGAGCCACTATTCTCGGTATTGACTTTTCTAGGTTGACACAGGAAAGAAACCACCTCTTCTCTCCCCTCTACCATCTACCAGAGCCTGCCTTTGTAGTGAACCCACCATTGACCGCTGTGTGCAACAGTGCTGTTGTCCGCCCCGGAACAGTTCTAGCCTTTGCTGTCTGCACTGCCCTGCTGCCGCTGGGCAGATCGTACCTTGTGGTATTAGCTTTTTATGTGCAATCACTTATATGTATGGGACTAAGTTAAAGGAGGTGATGTATGTGTACACACCTCTATCTAGCGCTTTCCACACAGTATCCTAACCGCTGATTGGCTTGGGTGCCTTCCCACGCTGCGTCGTGAGCTCCTTGCACACAGAGACATCGTCTGTCATCCCTGTGCCTCCCTGCAGTGCCCGGCACCCAGTAGGGGTCCAACAACGTTTGAATGCATGAATGTCTGGAAGCATTTTGTAAACTGTAAAGCACTAAGTAGGGCGTGGTGAGCTGCGTGTCGATGCTCTTTGAAGTTACCTCCCCATCTCCCCAGCAAGAACCGCATTTTCTTCCATGTGCTTATCACAAGGTGTAGCCAGGTTCCCACCGACCGGATGGGCCATGGCTCACCCTGCCCATTTGAAGGAGTTTTAGGGAGACTCTTGTTGCTTCCACATGTACCTGGAATATCTCAGGAGGACAGAAGGGCCCTGCCCTGCTCTGCCACTCACCAGCTGGGTAACTGGGGCAGGTCCCAGGGCTCTCAGAGCTGCCTTCTCATTTGCAACGTGAGAGCCTGGGCAGCCTGATCCCGAGGTGCCCTGGACTGCCTCCCACCTCAGCGCGGGGGCTGTGTCACCAGCGGGGACCAGGGAGGGCTTGGGTGTCAGATAGATGTTCAGAAATGCCACCTCTTCCACAAGAAGCCTGGGGAGAGGGAGGGCAGGGCTGGGCATCAGTAATCAACAGCGCGGCTGTGACAGGGTGGAAGGGGGAGCAGAACCAATCTCCCTTTACAGCTCCAGGCCGGCGGTGTGTGCCTTGGATAAAGTTCAGGTAATTGTGCCTTCAGCTTGCCTCCTCCCCTCCCCCGCTGCTACCCTGCTTCGCGCTGACAGAGTTATAATAATTGGGTGCCGCTGCTTAAACTCATCAGCTCCAGCTTCCTGAAAGGAACGTTGCAATTAGCAGTCCTCACCCTGTAATAAAGCCTTTAATATCCACTTTCATGGTTCATATTACAGTCATTCAGGCCTGTCCCCTCGCACACAGCCTGTCAGGCAGTGGGGCTGGGTGCCCGCGAGGGAGCTGCCCTGCTGAATGGCTCAGCAAACAATCGCTCCCCGAGCCCAGCAATCCAGGCCAGGCAGCTGGGGAATGGCGTCGGGCAACGAGCAGGGATAGTTCAGCCCTGGAGAGGGCCAGTGGGCAGCAGTGGGAGGGGGAAGGAAGGGTCAGTCTTCCACCAGCCCTCCAAGTTTCCCCCCTGTGAACTTTCTCCAGGGCCACCTTGCATTCCACTGCTGGAAGCATTAAAATAGGAGCCAGAGGGTGGCGGTGGTATTGGTTTGAATGCAAGGCTCTGGCTGCGCTGACCCTCCCTGTGCACACCTGCTGTCACAGACCTTGGGCGGAAGAGGCTGTTTCTGAATGGTGAGCTCGCCCTACAGGGTGACAGGGTCATGATCAGGCTCTCATTCAGTCATTACTTGGAAAATATTTAATGAGCACCAATGGTGTCCCAAATACAAAGATAAACACAGACTGTGCCCTCAAGGAACCAGACAAAAAATTTAAAAATAATTGTGATATATATGGTGCAAATGCTGGAGGTAGGCCTAGGAGTAGGCTGGAGGAAGAGGGGTGTCCAAGGGCTTTCTGGAGGCTGGTTTTGTTTTTCCAAAGTGGCCGTGACAACATTTCTGTTCCACATGCTCTCTCAGAACCTTGCTATTCTCTAACTAAGAGGTGTCATCTAGCTTCCCTTCCCTTAAACCTGGGAGGCCCTTGTGTCAACCTCGATGAGTAGAGTGTAGCAGAAGTGATGGTCATGACTTCTGAGCTTAGGTTCTAAGAGGCCCGTGAAGCTTCTGCTGATTTCTCTCCTGGCGTGCTGGCTGGTGGACACGGACGCCATGTTGGGAGGAAGCCCAGGTCGCATGGAGAGACTGAGAGCCGGTGTCAATCCTCAGCTATGTGAGAGCTCCCAAGGTGACCCCGGCCCGGACATCATCTGACGGCTGCCACGTGAGTGACCACGAATGAGAACCAGGTATCTGAGTCTAGTCAAGACCGGAATGGTGAGATATAGTAATAAAGTGATTGCTGTTGTTTTAGGTCACTAAGTTTGGAGTGATTCATCACATAGCAATAGAGAGCCAGAATACTGATTCTCAAGGTCCAATAGCGGCCGACCAGATGGTGGATGGATGGTGTTCCAGGCAGAAGGAATAGCACATGCAAGGCACAAAAGCTTGAGATGATCCTTACAATTAAAGACCCACGGAAGCGCGTGCCTGTCGAGGAGGGCATTGGGGGGGGGGGAAGGCCTGCAGGACTGGGCAGCACAGGGGTGGGACTTTATCCTGTATGTCCCGAGGAGTTACTGAGGTTTTCAAGCAGGAGAAAAACATCATCATCTTTAGATTTTGGGAACAGAGCCAGTGGCAATGTGGACAATGGGATGGAGGGAAAGGAGGTGTCTTCATTCCGCAAGCGCCTATTACCTGCCACCTGAAAACCACCTCTGGGACAGCCCCATAGGGAGGATGGGCAGGTAGGGGCCTACCCCATGCATCTGCTCAAGACAGTGGCGGGGAAGGCAGGAAAGAGAGCCCTGGGATATTTAAAGGATAAGATTGGTTTTATGACCAGCTGAATATGAGTGATGGAGAGGAGGGGTTCTGGAAAGCCTCTTGGGTTCCTGAATAATGAGAACAGGGGGTGCCAGTCCCTGAGACAGATGATAGGAGGAGAAAGGAGGTTTAGGGGGAAGATAACTGGTTCAATTTAGGGCACCGTGATTTTTAAGTAGATAAAGATATCCTACGGGCACCTGGATTGACAAATTCTGGAGTTCAGAAGGAATGGCTGGGCTTTAAATACAGAGAGGAGATTTATCTGTCTCTTCAAGCCCTAAGAGGGCTAGAAATGGGAAGTGAGGAGACCCCAAGGCTAAGTCCTGGGAGAGCCAGTGTTCAGGGTGGAGAGGCGAGGAGAAACTGGGGGACAGCTGGGGGTGTGGCCAGAAGCCAAGGATGGGGACTGTGCCGGGTTGGTGGTCAAGGCCACACACACCACCCCATGCACGGATGGCTCTGGTTTCCACTGAGTCTGTGACAGTGGGGAGGGATAGGGAGGCAGGGCAGGGCGCCACTGGGAGGGCAGAAGACAGGCATG
Source organism: Phataginus tricuspis (assembly GCA_029783875.1). Taxonomy (NCBI): domain Eukaryota; kingdom Metazoa; phylum Chordata; class Mammalia; order Pholidota; family Manidae; genus Phataginus; species Phataginus tricuspis. The sequence continues at coordinate 36,510,696 of JAQQAC010006923.1, read as the reverse complement.
CTTCTCCAGGGAAAGTGGGTTTGGACATCTGTCCATTGAAGCAGGCATTCCTAACTGTGCAGGGAAAGGGCTGCCATGCCGCCGTGCACATCTCCTGCCTGGTGTAGAGAAGGGTGGCTGGCAGGGCCTCTGGAGGCCAGTACCCCTGCCGCTCTGCACTGGCACCATCTTACGGGGGAGGACAGGCAGGTCCAGAAAGGCCAAGGGATGTCTGGTCTCTGGTCCCAAACAGCTAGGGCCAGGATCCGTGTGCCAGCCTCTCGGGCCAGGGTTCTCGCCCTACTTCCCCACAGAAGTCCCAAGACCACCTGCAAGGCTGATGTCCCTCCCCAGCAGGCTTTTGTTGGTCTTGGGGCTAGTGCCCCACCCTTCCTCCTCCAGCACGGGAATGCTCCTGTCTCTGCTGCTTCTGGGGTCACCATTTCCTCTCAGCCTGGTTAGGGCTTAGGGGGCTCCATGTCCTTGCCCCTCAACCTGTCAGCAGCTCACAGAGGTACCCAGAGCGGGTGGCGGTGGGCTCCGGAAGGCCGGGAGGCTAACAGGAGGAGGACAGAGGAAGCTGGCTTGGTCGAGGGGAAGCAGGGGTGGGAGAGGAAGGGTATCAGGAAGCGGAGCTGCCGAGCTCTCTCAGGGCGCCCCTCCCCTGCCCCTGCCCTGTGCCAGCCACCTCCTACCTTCCTTGCCCAGCACCGCAGAGCCAAACGGCAGCAGGGGAAGCCGGGCAGGTGCTTAGCGTCTCTAATGTGTTCCATTACAAATGCTCCACAATAAGGTAATTATGTTAGAAAATAATAAATGTGTCAGTCTTTCTGGAAATATTTTTACTTCTAGTGAGGGGGAAATAGCACTATTGTTTTCCAAGTGCATCTCTGCTCCTGTACATGTTAATTAACTGCGCTCTGGCTCCACCACCTCGCGGCGTTTGTATTATTCATAAATGTCTTGGGGCTGCAGTAACTTATGTACTCCCCTCCTCGGCTTGGAATCATTTTTTAATTTCAAGTTCTTTTTTGACTAATTGCACTGGTGGTTTGTGCCTCCTGTACCAGAGAACTGTTCCCTGGCCCTTTCCCCACGTTTCCCTCCCTTCCAGCTCCTCCGCTGCTTCTAGAGTCTCTCTGCTGGGTCCAAAAAGGAAGCCAATTTGGGCTTTGGGTGGGGAGGAGTGTCTTCAAGAAATTCTGGGAAATTGCATGTGCTCCGCCCCTGCCTCAGTGGTCTGGAACCTTCCACCTCCTCCTCCTTTCACCCTCCCACTTTTTATAATTCACCCCTTTCAAGGAAACTTCCCAAAATTATTTCACACCTCTTATCATTTCTTTACCTTGTACTTAAAAAAAAACTAATAGATGTTATTATTTTGAGCAGTTTTAGGTTTCCAGAAAAATGGAGTGAAAATTTCAAAGATCTTCCCTATACTCCCTCCCTCTCCCCAGTTCGCCTGCTATTAACACCCTGCCTCAGTGTAGTACATTTGTTACAATCGATGAGCCGACGCTGATACGTAATTATTTCTTTAAAGTCCATCGTTTTCATTAAGGTTCACTCTGTATTGTACATTCTGTGGGTTTTGACACATGCACATGGTACCATGCGATAGTTTTACTGCTCCAGGAGTCCCCTGGGCTCCACCCACTCCCCCTCCTCCCCACCCCCTGGCAACCACTGATTTTTTTTTTTTACTGTCTCCATAGTTTTGCTTTCTTCAGAATGCCATATGGCAGGACTCATCCAGTCTGTAGCCTCTGCAGATCCCCTTGCACGTTTTGATATAGTTCTTGAGTTGGAACTGCGTGCAGTCTGCCCCCTCCCAGGCTATGGACTCCTAAGGGGCAGGGACCGTGGCATCTTCCCGGAATTTTCCTGGCCCTCCCTGGAAGCATGCAGGTGCACACTGGGACACTGCAGGCAGGAGTATTTGGGAGGGGACTCCATCCTGCCCTGGATGGTTGGGCCAGATGGCCTTTAAGATCAGAGGTTCTGAAGACATGCCAGATGCCTGGAAACAGCTGTGCCCCTGGATGCCCATTAAGTCCATCTGGAATAGGAAGTGTGGGGTCCTGGAGAGTGGCCACAGCTCAGGATGACTTCCAAACGTCCCTCTGAGCTTGATTAGTCTGAGGGATAAACAGCGGTGTGGAATTCTCAGAGAGGAACTGGTTGGGACAAAGTTAATTTAGAGGGGAGCAAGTGGGTTGGTGCCTAGCTGAGCTTCCTCATGTGTGACCTCACGGGTTCATGGTCCTCTGGCTCTGTGTGACTACATCACTGCTATACATCCTCTCTCCCTGGCTCCCTGACATGGCCTACTGACAATGTGTCTGACCAAGCAGATCTCTTCTCTGATCCCAGAAAGCAGGGAGAAACTGCTCTGGAAGCAGCCAGTCGTCCACATTGTGTTTTTAGCCAAAGCTGTGGGTTCTCTACATCTAAGGGCCAGGAAGAAGCATGGATATTTATGGCTCTGTTCTTTTCCCAAGTGGATGACATAGTCTTTAATAAATACAGGGTTTAAATATCTCTGGAGACCAGGTGTGATGCTGTAGGTGATCACCCATGTCGGGACTTTCTCTTTGAGAGTTCTTCCTGATCGAAATCTGTATCCATCCTGCAAAAACTGAAGTGTATCATGTGTGCCTCTGTCCCCCTTGCAGCAGACGCAAAGCTGAGTTGTAGTTGAAAAGGTTCAGGGAGGACTGTGGATCCAGGAATCCAACCAAATGGGTGGATCCGAGATGCTCAGATTCTGCAGATGTAGAGAAATTGGCTGAGACAAGTCCAGTTGCAGCAGAAGCTGAGAGTCCAGGGTCCAGGTTGGAGAAGTCGGAAAAGCAGTGGGGGGTGGTGAGCTCTGACCCCGGGGTGCACATGGCTTTCCCTGTCCCGATCAACCCGCAGACCCTCCCGAGGCTACAGAGGTGTTGACTCCAAGCCCGGAAGAGGATTCTGTACCAGCTGACTCAGGGGAGTCATTCAAAACAGACAGTGCCTTCTGGGGCTTTAAAGCCTGTTCCTTCTGGGCAACAGCTCCGAGCTCTCTGTTCTCTCACTATCATTTTTATTTTCATATAAGGAATTAAGATCTGGATAATGGCTGAGAAAGCTGGGGTGGAAGCAAAGGCTTCAGATCAAATGTATCTTGGAGAGCAAATAGGGCCCTTCTGCTCATGGGTGCCACTGGTACTCCCCTTCTCCTTGGGTTGGAGTGTCTGGCTTCTTCCCACCCATGGAGACTGGATTACAAATGGCAAGAATCCACCAGTGACAACTTCTGGCTGAGCAGCCGCTGCAGCTGGGAGAGAAGAGGACACCCCACCCCTGGTGGGTGCAGCTCTGGCTGGCTTCCTGAATCACATCCCCAGCTGGTGCCCACCCCTCTGGGCCCCTGGCCATCCCAGCCTGACACCTTCTAGGCTGAGGCCTGGCTGGGTCCTCTGCAGCCAGTTATGGGAGGAGGTGGGGGTAGAGACTGGGGAGAAGCAATGGGAGCAGCAGAAACCCTCCCAGGTCTCCCTCCCCCCTGCTGCTTCTGGCGAGGTGAAAGGCAAGCTTTCTGCTCTGCTCTGACCCCCAGCTGCCCCTGGTTATATTCTGGGGGCTTCATTCTCACTGAATCTCGGGGCTAACACTGAAGTATCATTGCATCTGCCTTTCCATTCGCCCCCACACGGCTGCTCACCAAGCAGCCCACGTGGAAGGAGACGTACTGTAAACCCTGTTCTAGGGCAGACGGGCAGGGGCCCAAGCAGAGAGAACTGCTCTGTATTAGGTACGGCTGCTTGAGGGGTTGAGGGTTTGCCATTATGCTGCACAGGGCAGCCTCTGCTTTGAAGCCACAGATCCTCTGACTCAAATCTAACTCAGCTACTTAGGGGTTTTGTGGATTTCAGGCAGTTTAGACTCTTAAGCATCAGTTTTCTCATCTGTAAAGTGGATGTAGCTGACTGACTTTGTGTGAATGTTAAAGGTAAGACAGAATACCAGAATTCCGTTTGTAAAGTTTCCAGGTGAGATTTTGGTAAAAAGTAGCTGTTCTCATCTTCTAAGCCTGGAAGAACACCTCTGTCTTCTTCCTAACCTGTTGTTTTCTTCCCTCCTACTTTCTTTCTCCTTCTATCTCCTTGCTCGGTGAGTCACCTTACAACATAGCTTTTGTGTTTCTCGTGTATTCCCTGAGCAGTAGTTTGGTAGCCATTTCCACTGGCTTATCCAGGAAATATGCATCAGATGATTACCCTGCAGCAGTGCTACGCACTGGGATCACACCTCTGAGATAGATAGGCATGCTTCCTGCCCATGTAGAAATTACAGTCTGGTGAGGAAGACAGATGTTAAGTCATTTTAATAAAGAAGAGTTAGTATCACTTAGCATGAGGTTTGGTCCAGGCAATCAGGAAAGGCTTCTCTGAGGAGGTGGCACATAAGGCAAAAGCCAGAGGTGCTCCCTGTAACCCCTGGATGTTGTCCTTCAGCTATAGACATCATCCTCAGCAGATTCACCGCCTCTGCTTGTTTATTCACGTACTTATACACCACTATATCCCCCAAATGATTCCTGGCACTTACACATAATTAATTTCCCAAAGCAGAAAAATGTAATAAAAAATTGGGACCAAGGAAAAGAGAGAAACCTAATGTCAGAGGTAAAGGCAACATGCAGTTGCTGGAGTGACAAGGGCCTATACGTCACCCAAACTGAACCACACGTTTAATTCTGCACATCTGAGCAGCTGATGCAAAAAGACAGACATAATCAGTTACGAAATTCTCATTGTCCTTCATACCTCATTTTTCAAGAAAATAATGTCTTCATGGGCTGGATCTTCACATGGTGGATGCTGAGCAAGGTAATTGATATATCACCATCTCCATCATTTCTGGAAAAAATTCAGTAACAAAAGTTGTGTGGGGTGATTCTCAGAGGGCCTCTAAATGTAAGCCAAGAGGCAGTTCAGGGGCCAGATAATCCCACGTCTGAGCATGATCTCCTCTAATCTAGGGCTAAAGCCCAGAATGTTTGGGTTAGTGGTTCTCAGTCTGCTGACATCAGAAGCACCTGATGTACAGATGCTAGCCCCGCCCCCACTTCCCGGTGCAGTAGGCATAGGCGGGGTTCCAGGATCTGTACGTTTCAGAAGCTCCCCAGCAGTTTCTGATTCGCTGCCAATGTGGACAAACACTGATCTCCCCCCAGGGATTCTCAACCTGTTCCATGAAGCTCCAGGATCCTTCAAGGAGTCCTGGAGGCTGCTGGGTGACCTCTGGGCTCCCTGCCTTGGCTATTAGAAGAGCTGCGGGCTGAATGGATGGCTTTCGCGGCTGGGACAAACAGTGAATGCCTGGATCCTTCCTTTAACTTATCGCCCAGCCCAGATCTCATATGAAAAAGCGTATCCTCAGCTAACATGATAACTAAAACAGGAAACAAAAGCAAACCACCCTCCAGATACTAAAGCCAGTGGTTGAGACGATGAACCACACGTTATCCCAACGAGCCTCGGTGAATGGTGCTTTTCCCAGCCCAGCTCTCGATGGAAGTGGAGCGGCAGGCAGTGCCGGCATCTGTTCTCTGACAGGGCGAGACTCTAGGAGGTGGATTTTTGGTATTGCTGAGGAAGGGCGATTTGCGTGCTTTGAGCAACCCACCAGAAAACCAAACCAAACCAAACTGTGGACTGACATTTTGAGAAAATCAACCGACTAGATGTTAGGCATGGTATTTATTTGGTCGAATTGTGTCCCTGCCAAAAGATACGCTGAATACCTTGCGAATGCGACCTTTGGAAATACGGTCTCTGCAGATAGAAATAAGCTAAAATCAGGTCATCCTGGAGGAGGGTGGGACGTAATGCAGCAACTGGTGTCCTTATAAGAAGGACATTTGGACGCGGACACATACACAGAGGCCAAGACCATGTGGACATTGGAGGCAAGGATCGAAATGATGCCTCCACCAGCCGAGGATGGCCTGAGGCCACCAGACGCTGGGAAAGGCAGGAAAGAACCTCCCTCAGAGGCTTTGGAGGGAACATGGCTCTACCCACACCTTGATCTTAGACTTCAGGCCTCCAGAACTGTGAAATAATAAATATCTATTGTCTTAAGCCAGCTAGTTTGTGGTGCTTTGTTATGACCGTTAGACACTAAAACAGTATCCTTTTGTGGAAAGCAAGGCTCCCAGTCAAAAATGTCACCGGACTAGACAGTATCCTGCAGAAGCAGAAGTATCTACGGAGGCAGGTACTTTAAGCGCAGGGTCAGAGTTTTTCCTAAGAAATCGTCAGTGCTGTAGTCACTGGGGCTCATTACAAGCTTCTGGGCTCTCAATCCTTCCAGGAACTTGGTAAGATCGTACATCCCACCCATTAGATCACATCATGTAACTTGCTTTGGTAAGGAAATGTGAGCAGAAGAGATGTCTGTCATCTTGGGGTCAGAAACAGTAAGAGTTAGCAGGTCCTTTGCTATGTGTCTTTTCCTTCTGGGGTGGAGACTATAATGTCCCACACAGCAGGGACCCTGGCAGCCGGGCTCCTGGATTGGGATGGAGGCAGTGTGGGCCTCAGTCCCTGCTTGGCCACATTGGCATGTAAACTGAGGGAGACATAACCTCTGGTGTTTGTGAGTGACTACGGTGGTCAGGGTTATTTGTTATAGCAGTATAACCTATCCTGTCCTGGCTAAATCTGGCTTTACCCTGGTAGGGTGAGCGTTCAAAGGTTCCAACGTTTAACAGTATGACTTGGGTTTGGCTTCAAAGTGAGAGTTACCAGGGGCTCACTACGGCCATAGATAAATCTCCAGTGACAATCATGGTGCATCTGATTTTAAGGGGCAGAGCTACCAATAAATCCTACTGGGCAGGTATAACATGCATCTTTAAGGAACAAAAGAAATTAACTTGTAATATAGAACTGCTGGAATATAAATCCATTCTGTTGGGTGGGTGGTAGATGCATCTACCCAATACAAGTTGCTTTGTTTTAGAGTAATTATTCCTAAGCCAGTCATTGCGACGGTGGTTAACTCATAGAAGCTGTAATCAGCTGAGTCCATTTCTACGCAGTGAGAATGAAGTGAAACAACACAAAGGAAGATAATGATCTTGTTTCTATCTTCTGTAACAAGAGGGCATGTGCCGAGAGAACCCAAGAGTATCAGATCATTAAGATGTATGTTCAAAAGAAAGAGGCCAGAGCTCAGTCTTGTTTTATATTTGCAGAATGATCACCAGACCTGCTGGGTGACTACTCATGTCATGGCCGACACTTAGACTGTTACCAAGCTACCCACATTAAGCTCATAACTGTTGGCCAATAACCAACTCTTTCCATGGAGTCAGAAGTCAGGGCAGGCCAATACGAGCTGCAGAGACCACCTGAGGTTCTTCTCGTCAGATTTCTCCGTGAGATGAAAAAGGGTGTTGAGGTGACGAAGAGTTGAATAACCAGTTTATATCCCTCCTGCCTGTCTGGGACACTTACTGCTTTGAGAAACCAGGTTTATAGGGTATCTAGCAACCTATTAAATCTGTAGTTTTAGGGAGAGTAGTAAATAGACCCTTTCTGAGTGGTAGAGACAGAATTCCTATATTCACCTACACTCCAGCAATAATGAAGATGAACAGGGTGGCACAAAAGCCCTTTCCAAATTCAGTCTAAGGTAAGAAAGTTCCCTTATCTGCCTGTAATTTCTTAGTTATGGCTCCAACTGGAAACACATTCAAATGAGATGATTAGGGGAGGATTTATTCTCAAAGGAACTATTGTCCAAGGTGAGCAGAAGACAGTAACTCAGGGCTGGAAACAGTGGGGCTGTTACCACCCAAAGCTGAGAGAAGGAAGGGAACAGTCCCCAGCCCAGATGGGAATCCTGGGGGAGGGGCCGTCCCAGCAGGAGCATCAGGATTTCACGCTGGAGGTAGAAGGGCCCTCACTTGAATTAGGGCTTCTCAGGGTCCTCATCAGTCAGGTCCATTGACTGGTGCTGCTGCTCTCAGTAGATCTTCCCTGGTCGGGTTCAGCTGGAGAGCTTAGGCTGGAGAGGGGCCACGGGCTGTCTCAGCCAGGGAGAGTCTCGGGGGGATTGCCCTGCCTCTAGGGCAATACTGTAAGACACCAGAACCCCCAAAGGTAAGACCGAAGCCTCCAGAAACCCAGGCGATGCCAGCATTTGTCCAGCGCCTCTCTCGGAAGCCCTGGGCAAACACCAATCACTTGCCCCTCCTGAATGGCTTGGCTGCAGCCTCAGCACACGTGGCCGGAGGGCGGACCCTCTGCAGAGGCCCTAGGTCTGGGGAAGGGAGCCCAGTCTCTAGGCCCCTCCCTGGCTGAGCTCCGCGTGCGTCCAGGATTTGTCCTAACGCCACAGTAGTGGCTCAGATGTGCTCCTCTGTGACTCCAACTTGGAAGTAAAAAGTGTGCCTTAGTCTGGGAGTTTCTTCATCAACATACAATATTTGGGAAAAAAGAGAAAATAAGGTGCAGAGGGTAGGCTGATGGCCCAGAGTGGGGTAGAGAGAGAGGAAAAGAGAGAGGGAGGGACGGTGGGAGGGAAGAAGTAGGGGAGGCAGAGAGCGCACAAGCCTCACAAGTAAGGGGTGAGAAAGAGAGCGATCTCATGGATTTTAAATATAGGAGCATGAATATTTGAAAACCTGGGGTGCTGTACATGTGTGGAAAATGCAGGCTGGGTTTTGAAGTCGGATACCAGGGTGCAAAAATTCGTTCTCTCAAAGTATTGTGAGGGAAGACCATGTCTATTAAGGAATCACACACACACATACACGTGCACATGCACACATGCACACTCAGCTATATAAGCATAAAAACAAGGACACATACACAGAAACATGCGCAATGATGCCCAAACACATAGACACAGAAATGCATTGAAATATGTACAAGTATCTGCTCTTTTCTTGAAGCCACACATCCATCCATTCATTCACAAATACTTATCCAATGCTCCCTCTGTGCCAGGACAATGCCACGCTACGAGGCTGTGGTGTGACCACGTGTTCTCTGCTAACCCAGCTCATTGCCTACTGACATAACGGAGCCAAATCCCCTACTGGTGTGGAGCTGGAAGAGGAGGGCTGCTCAGGAAGCTGTGGGGATTCTAGGCTGCCCTCGCATACACTCTGAAGTCTCTACAAGGAGGTCAAGTGTTTGCATATTTGTCACTGTGTCTCCTTACCATGGTACCCTCGGTGTCCACAATGATAATGAATGAATGAGTGAATGAATGCATGACTATCCTGCCAACTAGCAATAAGGTAGACATGGTCTTGGGCTGCCCAGAACTCCAAAATTCCATTCCTTTCCTGGAGGAGAGGGGCCCCAAAGGTGCTGGGCTTTGGAAGGAGCAACTAAGGAAGGGCTCTCTGGTGAGCTTTGCAAACCTGAGGCCCCTCCCCTTCTCTCCAAAGAGATGAAGCTGCTTTCTTCTTTCTTGGAGCAACCCCACCCCCAAGGGATCTTGTCTGGA